>JAMKQA010021424.1:0-26972 GCA_024699735.1 Posidonia australis | reverse complement strand
GTTTCAAAAATACCTTAATAACTAATGAAAAGATAAATTTTATTAATAAATTTACAAGTAGGGACCACATGCAATAACTACCACATTTAAATTTAATTAAAAAAAATTGAAAAAATTTTCCCTCCAACAAAAAACCACTAGTAGTTTCATCTCAAAAAAAGTGGTTTTAATATTAACCATTAGATTATCAATCAACCACAATGATGCATCTTCCCTCAAATTAGCTATTTTGAGGGAGGATGCAACTGAACCGGGTCCTATATATATATATATATATATATATATATATATATATGTATGTATAAATATATATATCTACATATATATATATATATAGATATATACATACGTATATACGTCCAAGAACCTGGGCCCCACACCCGAGCCCTACACGTACAGTGCCACAATGTACAGTGCAACCACGCACAGGGACACATAATCAAAAGCCGACCCACATGGCTCAAGCCCAAAAGAACAAATCCACACCAATGAACTTCGGAACAGTAACACCCGTCCAGGAATAAATTCATTTAATTGTAAATAATTACAAATTGAATTTTTACGGGTGTCACATCCTAACCCTCTTAAAAGATGATTTTGCCCTCGAAATCACTAGACGAAAAGATATAGGTACTGGACTAGGATGGCTACCTCACGTTCCCACGTGGCCTTCTTAGCTCCGTGATGCTGCCACTACACCAAAACCAGCGAAATCACCTTGTACCGCAGCACCTGCTCTTTGTGGTCAACAATCTGGACGACGTCCTCCACAAAGGACAGATCTTCCTGGAGCCCTTCTGGCTGAACTGGGATCATATGAGATGCGTTAGCCAGGCACTTCGTCAACATGGAGACATGGAACACGTCATGCACGGACGACATCTCTGGTAGTAGATCCAACCGATAAGCAACCTCCTCGATCCTTTGGGTGATCTGGTATGGGCCAATATAGCGAGGACTCAACTTGCCATGCTTCCCGAATCGCATGACACCCTTGGTCGGCGACACTTTTAGGAACACATAGTGACCCTTGGTCGATGACACATAGTGACCCTCGGTCTCTGCCTCCTATCAGCGTCTACCAATACTACGCAGCCAATAGCCTGCTACAGATCAAATCCACCTTGTCCGTATACAACTACACAAGCTTAGGACCAATTAACTAACGTTCGCCCACCTCACTCCAGCAAACCGACGATCTCCATGACCTACTATACAAAGTTTCGTACGGTGCCATCCCGATGCTTGAGTGATAACTATTGTTGTAGGCGAACTCAATCAACGGCAGATGGTCCTCCCTACTCCCTTAAAAGTCTAAGGCACATGCTCTGAGCATATCCTCCAGCATCTAGATAGTCCTCTCTGTCTAACCATCCTACTGAGGTTGAAATGTTGTGCTATAGTTGAGCATGGTGCTAATGGTCTCCTGGAGAGTTCTCCAAAACCTTGAGGTGAACCTTGTGTCTCTGTCTGACACAATGGGCATTGGAACACCATGCAACCTCACAACCTTAGAAACATACAACTCTGTTAGTCGGTGCATCAAAAGCTTCACTTGAATGGCTAGGAACTTGGTTAGTCGATCCACGATCACCCACACGGTGTTGTTCTTCCTTTGAGTCTGCGACAAACTAGTCATGAAGTCCATCGAGATGTGCTCCCACTTCCACATAGGAATATCCAACGACTGCAGGGTCCTTCTAGGTCTCTGGTGCTCTACCTTGACCAGCTGGTAGGTAGTACATCTCGCCACATGGTCAGCAACATCTCTCTTCATGCCAGGCAACCAAAAGTTCCACTTGAGGCCTCGATACATCTTTATACTCCTAGGGTGCATAGTGTACCTAGATCGATGCGCTTCATCTAGCAACCTCTGCCTAGCCTCCTTATGCTGGGGCACATATAGACACATATCATACCTCAGCTCTCCATATGCCCCAACAGAGAAATGAGGCTCTCCACTAACCTCCAACTTCTCAAACACAGCCTAAACAAATGGATCTAGCTATTGATAGGCGACAATAAACTTGAGCAGCTTAGGGCGAACAGACTGGTTGGCCACCCAGGCACTGACCGTCCCCCGAGCTTTCTGCTTCATCTTGTAGCTCACCAGATCATCCAGCATGGTCCACTCCTTGACCATCAAACTTGCCATCACGTGCGTACGCCGACTCAAGGCATCAACGGCCACATTGGCCTTACCGGGATGGTAGGACAGGCTGAAATCATAGTCCTTCAGATACTCTACCCAACGACGCTGCCTCAAGTTGAGGTCCCTCTGCGTGAATATATACTTTAAGCTCTGATGATCAGTGAATACCTCAAACTGCTCCCCATAGAAATAATGTTGCCAGAGCTTGAGAGCGAACACTACGGCAACCATCTCCAAATTGTGGATCGGGTAGTTCTTCTCATGATCATTCAGCTAGTGTGAAGTATATGCAATGACATTGCCATGCTGCATTAGAATACACCCCAACCCAACATCACTAGCATCACTATACATAGTGAAGCCACCACTTCCAGAAGGTAGAGTCAACACAGGGGCAAAAACCAGACGAGACTTCAAATCTTGGAAACTCGCCTCATAATTCTGGTCCCAACAAAACAAAACTCCATTCTTGGTCAACTCTATCAGAGGCGCGGCAATGGAGGAGAAATCCCTAATAAACCTCCTATAATAGCCTGCTAGACCCAAGAAACTCCTGATCTCTGTCACAGTTTTGGGTTGCTCCCAACTACTCATCGCCTCGACTTTGGCAGGATCAACTCTGATGCCTTCTCCAGAAATGAAATTGCTAAGGAACATGACTTCGCTCAGCTAGAATTCACACTTGGAGAATTTGGTGTATAGCTGATGACGCCTTAGAGTATCCAAAACCACCATCAAGTACAAGGCGTGAGTCTCAACATCAAGGGAGTAGACCAGCACGTCATCAACAGAAACCACGACGAACTAGTGCAAAAAAGGGCTGAAAATCTTGTTCATCAGATCCATAAATGCAGCTGGTGCATTAGTCAAGCCGAAAGGCATGACCGTGAACTCGTACTGTCTGTACCGCATCCAAAAAGAAATCTTCTGAATGTCTAAGTCTCGTATCCTCAACTGGTGATACCCTATCCTCAGATGAATCTTCAAGAACACAGATGTAGACTGCAACTGGTCAAACAGGTCATCAATGTGGGGCAAGGGATACTTGTTCTTCATCGTGATCTGGTTTAACATCCGATAGTCTACACACAATTGGAGCAAACCATCCTTCTTATGGACGAACAAGATAGGCACTCTCCACGGAGACACAATTGGCCTGATAAACCCCTTGTCCAGCAACTCCTACGATTGAGCCTTGAGATCTCACAATTCTACAGGTGCCATGTGATAGGGAGGCTTTGACACTGCACCAGAACTGCAAATCAAATCGATCGAGAATTCTACATCCCTGTGAGGTGACATACTAGGTAAATCGTTAGGGAAAACGTTGGGATATTCACACACCATAGAGATGTTGTGAATCCCCAACTCAGGAGAAGTGGAGGTAACTATACTGGCAAGACACCCCACACAACCCTTGACCAAAGACTTATAAGCCTTCATAACTGAAATGACAAGTTTAGACTCACCCTAACATCCACCTTGCACAAAGAATGACTCATCCTCAAGAGACCCAAAATAAACTCTTCTCCAAGCACAGTCGATCAAAGCAGACTGCTGTTGTAGACACCCCGATTTTGAAGTGGCTCATAGATAAACACTCTGAAGATGTTGCTTTGGATGCAGTAAGCCCAACCACTTTTGAATCCTATTTGACATTTTAACCAGCCAGAGATCATTGCACAAACCGACCACAAGCCTGTAGCAAACCCGTGGCCCAATTAGTAATTCAGGCGTAGCATGGTAGCCGATCCATCATTGCAAATAAGGCTCTTCTCGTAAGCACCTCGAGTCAAACCGGTCAGTTGGCTCAGGACCGAAGCATAGCTATTGCGGCGCATAAAGACAGGCGGGGACATGTATGGTGATAGGCCGCATATCCGTCTGACTTCTTCAAAGGTCAGAGTTAGTTTCGTCTGCTCGAAGCAAAATACATGGAAAGCCGGTTTCCAGAATCTAGCTACAGCACACAGCAAAATGCCAATTCACCTCCACCTTAGCAATGTTCAGTAATGTGGAAGATATGCCCCAAATCCGCAATTGCTCACGATCTACAACAGTCAATGCATCAATCCAGGCTCGCAGAACGTCAGAGCAGTACTTTGGTGTCACCATGGAAGGGTAGCCCTATGGAAATGGACTTGGGTCAGATAAGGCAGGAGGGATGCAAAATCACATTTGGGGATGAACAAAAAATAACTTCGCCAAGTTTAGGGCAAATAAAATAATCTGGTAGAGCATAATCTCAAAACACACAAGGATTGTAAATCAAGAATAAAGTTGGCAAGACAAGAAAATATGCATCAGAGAATAATTTATTTTGTTGCAAATCTAAAGTGTAATGGGTCCTCAGCTTAAGAGATGTGCATAAAGCCCAAAAATGAATGAAGAACAAAATATCTTTGCAAAATAGGAGGAGAAGCTACACATCCCTTCATAGAATCTGTATGATGCCTTATTTCTCACATAACAAGATGTGAGGGAATATAAGCAAGCAAAATCAACAAGGAAACATATGCACATGCAGAAACTCTTCTCAAGAAGAAGGAACACATACCATTGTGTTGAGGAAGAAAGCAAAGTCGGCGCCAAGAAGAATAAAAGGGACTAGACATGTGAATGTTTTTGCAGTATAGATGGCGGCGGAGTTCTCTGTAAAGTAAAACAAATGTCAGACTTATCCTTCTGTATGAAAAGAAATTTTCAAGTAGAAATTACAACAATTTACCTTGGCCCAGTTGGAAGCGTACCACATTCCGCGTTGGCTGTCACGCACGGCCTCCTCAAAGAGATAGGGCTTCCCAACCCGCCTGTACCAAGGCAGATAGTCTGTTTAGTTGACTTCTCGAAGAACGTGTCTGTCCTGAGAAGCCACAGCAGCAGCATGTCGACTCCTAGTCGTAGCACGGGAGGGGATCGAAAGATCCATGTCAGAAGGAGGAGGGGCAGGAATGCACAACTCGTTCAAAAATTGGTGCCTCACACGCCTTGGGAGGAAGTAAGTTGACTTCTTCATATAGTATAATTTCACTTGCTTATCCCTCAGAACCCGGCCGAGTTCAGAGGTGCCCAGTTGAAGCCGTCATACCTGGAGAATGGGCATAAATGAACCTATTTGCAGGAATAGACAAGTATAAGCAATACAGGCAATATAGACGTGCAGAAAATAAAGTCCACAGCATGAAAACTTACATCCTCGAGCTCTACCAAATCTAGTAGATATCGGTAGGACTCGTAGCTGTAGACCCCCGCAGTAGCCCGGTGGTCAAGCTCGACCCACTAGCGGGGGAGGGGAAGAAGTTCATCATGGAGGCGGCCAAAACTGTGTCCCCGTGTAATGTGCTCCATAATCCAGTACTAGCAATAGCAAGCAAAGAGACAGTTAATCAGATATCATCAAAAGGGAATTGTTGTGCAAAAAAAAAGAAAAGTAAATACTTTCAGTAAGTAGGGGATACAGTCCCAGATATGACCGGCGCCCTAGTCTAGCTACATTGTCGAGTCTGCAAATCAACCAGGTGTAGCTAGCACCAACCCAGTCGTAGTGGTCCAAGTACTCTAAGTTGGTTAGATATGCTAACCAATCTGCATAGATGCAGTAGGTAGAATAATCGTAGAAGACCATCACCAACAGATCCAGCAGGAAATGCCTCAGCACAAAATCTGCCTCGTCGCTACCCGGCTCAAGGTTGGGCCAGAACTGGTCCCACTCTCTCAGCCACCCCACTGTAATCATGTGTTTCCCCTGAGGTGGTTTAGGAGGAACATAACCTAAATGCGTAGGGGCTAGATGCATCCCGTGGGTGGTCTCGCCTATGATCGGCTCATCGCCAAAGGGGGGACCCATCAGTAGGGCCCACTAATCGGGCAGAACAGTCAACTCTCCGAATGGGAAGTGGAAGGTATGTGTCTTGAATCTCCACCTCTCCATTAGAGCTCGAAAAAAGTTATAATGGTCGTGAATGACTGGTATGCGAAGTAAGCCGCCAAACAGGGACCGATGAAGCAGAAAATCCTGCAAGAACTTTGGAAGACAACGGAAGTGATCGAGCATGCTAAGGCAAGAACAGAATAAATACAAAGTCAGAAAGCAAATTACCATAATCAAGGCATGCTAAGGCAAGATAATTACCGCAAAGTCTAGGCTCTCGCAAATGTGATCACCGCTAAGCAGCCGCCCCGCAAAGTTGCCAGACTCTTGAAAATACATTTGTTAGTGAAATGACAGACTTGTATCATGTATGCAAATTTTATCCAGTTCGTCGTACCTCTACAGGGACAGTAGGAGTCGAGCTACTAGAAGCGCGTGACCTCGAGGAGCTGCCTCGCCGTTGGGGACGAGAACTAGAAGACGTGTCCCGGGAAGGCTGTGGGGTTCCCTCCTCGGGAGTTGGGTCATCCTGCAAGAAGGCAAAGTTCAAACCAAGAGTTAAACAGCAACGACGAGTTCAAGTATTGTAAAAAAGAGAAAAAAAGTCTAACACTAAGAAAAAGCAAGTGGTTACGTGAAAATATAGTAGTTATGGCAGTTATTGCTATGGTGCACTATCAATGTTCTTGCTATTGGTATTTATAAGGTGGGACATATTACTATTGTTATGAAAGACTGGACATAAACCATTCTGTGCCTTTATGTGCTACTATTTCGCTCAGGCATGGGTTAATCAGTAGTTGATTCAAAGTGGCAAACATTGACTCAAGCAACTTATGCTCAGTTTAGGGATGGAATCAAATCTCAAGGGCCAAGAATAGCATTCAATCAAATGTATATATAGCATGGATAGCAGTTTAGATTCATTAGCAAATTTCTACCCAAGAACAACCAACCTTACCACCACCACCTCAACCAGCCTTTCCAACACCCACGCTCACCACCTTCACCGTGCGGCTCAAACCGTGGACCGCCCACCGAGCTACTCCGTTGCCTATCCACCCCACGACCTGTTCCACCACCACAGCCCGTTCCATATCCATGACCACAACCCATAGGAATGTGTCGCCGACGACCATGCCATCAACCCAAAATCCAACTGTCGATCCACCTCACTGTCAGTCTACCCCCACATGGCTCAGACCGCCGAAAGCCATTGCCAACTACACCACTGCATACCTACCTACACGCCTCAGCCTGCCAGAGCCCAACCCACTTCCACCATCCTTATCACCGCCCAACCACCGACCGTCCAAGCAAGGAAATGGAGTAAAATGCACAAATAGGGGAGATCAAAGTTCCTCCACCGGTGATTCCCTCTCCAACCAATCCCAGAGGGTCTGGTCCATCGCCGCCGCCGAGCCTCCTCCGCACAGAAAGTCACCGCACCGGAGCGCCGCACCAAGCCGCCGCGCCTTGCTACCACACCTCACTGCCACGCCTAACCTCCGCACCAACACAAACACCCGCCACTGGCCTTGAGGGGAGAAGGGTGGTAGCCTTGAGAGGAGGAGGAGAAGAAATGAAGAGATGAGAAAGAGAAAGGAGATGGGTTTTGTTGGAGGAGAGGAATTGAGGAGGAAGAAGAAGAGGCACGGGTAATAAGGAGAAATAAGTAGGAAGAGAAAAAATAAATAAGTGATTTTTGCTTTTGTTAGTAAAGAAAGGGAAGAATCAAAGAAATAAACAAAGGAATGAAGAAAAGCCATGCAGCATAAGCTCAGCCGCAATCCCAAGAAGCAAGAAGAAATACTGAATATGACTTGGCAGTTATGGTAGTTATCCAGTAGGTCCCCCTCATGCAAATAATTAATGTCTGAGGTTCAAAATGCAAAATGGTAGTGAAAATGGCATTTCAGCCCCTAGCACTCCACAGCTTATACTTCAAGAGCAAAATATAAAGTGTCAAGAAAAGCCAACACATGGTCTACAAAAAAATTCGCTAGATGAGAAATTTGCGGAAAACCCTTGAGTTCCTCCAATTTGCAGAATCATCCGTGAAGCAAACCTTTGCAGATACCTAACAATATTTCAAAATGTATATCTCAGCAACAGTTCAGCAGAAATCTATCAAATAAGGAAAAGTTGCAATAAAGCCCTCTAGTTTCGGAAAATTGCATATAAGCCCTCACTTTTGGCAACCTCGCAACAATGCCACCTAAGATCAAGAACTTCAGTAAGGTTCTTTCAGAGGATATTGCACTTCTATCTCAGCAAAAAAAAAAACCACCAGTTTCTATACCACAGCACCAGCAACAAGCACATTTACAGTTCTACCCTCCGGAGCGTAATTGCAGCCAATTTCCTTCTTGAAGGACAATCTAGGGACTATTGTTTTTTGTTTTTTCGGATTCTCCTTCCAGGCGGATGAGATCCTTCTACCCCTCCTTCTTGGATTTTCACAGGTGCGAGATCCTTTTCCTTGGCTTTTGACCGAGCGGTCAAAGTTGACCTTTTGACCGAGCGGTCAGGGCCATTTCTTTTGCTTTGCTTGGATATTCGCAGGCGCGAGATCCTTTTACTTGACCTTTTGACCAGGCGGTGAAGGTCATATCCTTCTTCATGGATTTCGCAGGCGCGAAATCCAGCTGTTCGACCTTTTGACCAGGTGGTCAAGGTTATATCAATCTTCTTGGATTTTCGCAGGCGCGAAATCCAACTGTTGACCTTTTGACCGGGTGGTCAAGGTCATATTCTTCTCCTTGGATTTTCACAGGCGCGAAATCTAGCTGTTGACCTTTTGACCGGGCAGTCAAGGTCATATCCTTTTCCTTGGATTTTCACAAGCATGAAATCCAGTTGTTGACCTTTTGACCGGGCGGTCAAGGTCATATCCTTTTCCTTGGATCTTCACGGACGCGAAATCCAGCTGTTGACCTTTTAACCGGGTGGTCATGGTCATATCCTTTTCCTTGGATCTTCGCAGGCGCGAAATCCAGTTGTTGACCTTTTGACCGGGCAGTCAAGGTCATATCCTTTACCTTGGATCTTCGCTGGCGTGAAATCCAACTGTTGACCTTTTGACCGGGCGGTCAAGGTCATATCCTTTTCCTTGGATCTTCGAGGGCGCAAAATCCAGCTATTGACCCTTTGACTGGGCGGTCAAGGTCATATCCTTTTCCTTGGATTTTCACAGGCACGAAATCCAGCTGTTGACCTTTTGACCGAGCGGTCAAGGTCGTTATCCTTTTCCTTGGATCTTCGCGGGCGCGAAATCCAGCTGTTGACCTTTTGACCGGGCGGTCAAGGTCCTTATCTTTTTCCTTGGATCTTCGCAGGTGCGAAATCCAACTGTTGAGCTTTTGACCGTGCAGTGAAGGTCATATCCTTTTCCTTGGTTTTTTGCCGGCGCAAAATCCTGCTGTTGACCTTTTGACCGAGCGGTCAAGGTCCTTATCCTCTTCCTTAAATTTTCGTGGGCACGAAATCCAGCTATTTGACCTTTTGACCGGGCGGTCAAGTTCCTTTTCTTTTCTCTTTTGGGTTTTCACTGGCGTGAAATCCCTTTGCTTGCCCTAAGTCTATTCGAACAGAGCCTCCTTTCTTGCTTGACAAACAATGCATTTGGTCATGCCCCTTCTCTTTGGGCTAGTATCCCCCAACTACTCGGTTGACAACCGTCACGCTGTTTGGCGACCGGGTGACAAGACTTGGTTGATTTGTCATATACTGCCTCCTTAGGTTGATAACCTTGATAATCTAGTTGATGAGTCCAACAACTTATCATTTTCCTGCCAGTGGTTCCATCTGTGCACGGGATTCTTTTGCTTTTGACATATCACTTCAGCATTAGCCTTAGCATTGCATCGCCTTACGAGCATCCATTCTCATGTTAGCATCAGCTTCGCATTTTACATTTAAGCATCGGCTCTTGCATTTGCATCTTGCATTGGCATCACACATTTCCAGCATTTAGCTCAGCAGTCACACGCATTTTGCATTTGCATTTGGCAACAAGTCATGACTTTCAGTGCATCCACCGGATAAGTGATCTAGTGCCTACAGCAAACATCACTCCTCCGTAGCCTCAAAATGGGGGTATCTTGTCAATTCTGAGCATCGATCTCGATTCCCTCCGTCCCTCGACCTCACTCAGGGAAGGGCATCTATAGACACCCCGATTTTGAGGTGGCTCATAGATAAGCACTCTGAAGATGTTGCTTTGGATGCAGTAAGCCCAACCACTTTCGAATCCTATTTGACATTTTAACCAGTCAGAGATCATTGCACAAACCGACCACAAGCCTGTAGCAAACCCGTGGCCCAATTAGCAATTCAGGCAGCTAGTGGAGAGCACCAATGTGGAGCACTAGATTGGAGCATCTAGTAGGAGCACTAAGTTGGCGCACCAAGTTGGAGCAACATAGTGGCTCACCATGCTGGAGCACCACAGTGGCGCACCAAGCTGGCGCACAAACACTTCTCAGGGTGCTGGCTGCTGACTTTCCATCTTCTATGCTTGTAACCCTCGCCAGCGGATATTCCTTGCGAATCTACACCAAGCTCTTCATTTGCGAGGCTGTCTGCATCCCATTGGAGTTACCCTTGTGAGACTCTATCAGAAGACCTTCATTGGAAACCATTTAGCTCTCTTGGTTAAGTCACCTATCTACTCCCAGCAACTCACTCTCGTTTCTAGAGGATACCCTTACATTCCAAAGCATTCTCAGCTCAACCAAAGCAACAAGGAAGTGTTATCTTGAGCCTTCAAGGAAGAAACATCTTGGGCAAGGTAAGATCGTTGCTCCTCTTTTTACTTATCCGTTATTTTAAGCTCTAGGTGTTACACTGTATAAAGCATGCAATGCACTGAACATATGGTCTGTTAATAATCTGTTTTCGTGTTGTTTTTATTATAAGATGATTGGTCCTACATGTATATCCACAATGCTTCTGTGCCATGTTAAATTTTGCATCATGTAATCTTTGTTTTTACATACTGAATCTTGATTCACGCAAATGCTTGCTGTGAAATGAACTGCAAATATATTCTTTACATATTTATCATCTTTACGTGATTGTTAGGTTCATTAATTCATTGCATACTCCTTAGAGCCTACTAAGCAGTAGCTTCAGCCCATTAACACATGAACTTGCATGATTAAGAAATGATAAAAAGACTTTTATGTTTGTTTTTTTATCATGGTTTAGTTCTCTGCCATTTAAATAATCGATCTGGTTAAGATTAATCACATTTCATCACTAGCAGCTGGACCAAAATCTGAAATCAGACTGTTGTCTGATTCAGATTTTCTAGATTGCACCACACTGGAGCACCAATGTGGCGCACCAGGGTGGCGCACCTCACCAGAGCACCATTCTAGCGCACCCTCCTGGTGCACCAGTCTGGTCAGAGAGCAAATCATCATCTTTACATCATGATCTGCATGCTTTTGTAGATGTTTTTGCCTTTGATTTTTATGATGTATATTCTCTGATATGTCATGACTTTGCATGCATGATCTCAGTCTTGGATAGCACTATTTTTAAGACATTTTGCATCTCGCATGTTCAACCTGTTGCTGAAATCTAGTGAACTGATTGCCCCATGAACTCCTGTTTGGGAGGTTCTCATGCAACAGTCCATGATCCAGATCTGGATAGCATGGCTGGATCTTGTTGTTTTTACTTAGCATAAGGATGGTGTGGTCTTGTGTGAGGCATACAGTCCTTGAGCACAAAACCCAAATTATGTTTTCACGCTTAAATTTCGATAGATACTCATGTTGTTTTTTTTTCTAATGAGTCTGCAAGTTTACAAGATTTTTATATTGCATGGCATCTTGGTTTACTATCGGGTCCATGATTTTCTCTGGCACACTTTCCTGCCATCAGTAGTGCACATAGGTGGCGCACCAGACTGGAGCACCAGTCTAGAGCACCACACAGGCGCACCTGCCTGTGTTCTGTCGCACACAGTAGTTTTTGGCATGGCATTTAGCATTTTTCCTGTTTGGATTTGCCTTTGGTTTTCTCTAGGTGTCTTCCTGGGCATATCAGGATGACTCCACTTTGTTTTCAGCCATTTTTATGCATGATAGCTCATATTTTTCATATAGTAAAGCAAGGATGAAAGTCATTCGGTATTTTTAGATCTTTGATCATATCTGTGCAACATCCTTGCACCAGTGCTTGACCCACCGCACGGGTGACCTTTTTGAGCATTAGGACACACCTTACAACCCATGCGCCCATGTTTAGCATAGGACACCACTCATATATAGCATTGCATTGCAGATCGCCCTCGGGCGTATAGAAAAGGCTGAAATGCCAGCATTCCATACAAGTAAATGAGAAACCCATTAAAATACCGATTTTCGGGCGCACGAGGGTGCTTAATACCTTCCTCGTGTGTAACAAGGATCCTTGCCCATTTCTAGTTTTTGAAGACCTTTTCCATTGGTTTTATCGTGTGATTTGAATGTTTTTAAGCGGTTTTCCTCCTCCCCCATTTTAAATAGACTAGGTGGCGACTCCTGCATTTTTATCATTTGATTTTTATTATTTTGTCGTGACTTTGCCGATCCTCGTGTATTTGGCCTTTCGTGCCAAGCCCAAGGATGACGCCAGCATGGTTACAACTGAGCCAACCAATCCATGTAGAGTATCACATCATACTCCTGGATGTCCATCACAATCAGGCTGAGGTCGAACTCTCTACCATTCAGCGTCAAGTCGACAGACCGTAGACACCTCCATGCCAAATTGTGGTCCTCCAGTAGCGTCACCACACTAAGATGAAAGGCTTGTCTAGCTGGTCTCTCTCCCAACTCTGCCACAAAAGACTCAGAGATAAAGGAGAAAAAAATCCTTGAGTCAAACAATACTTTGGCCATTCGGCTAGTCACAATAAAAGAACCTGATGGCCAAGCAAAACAACACCACACATCCATACAATCAGGTAGATGTCCAGATTACAAGGAGATTACAATGATCACAAAGGGTTATAGAACCAACTAATCATCCTTACCCTCAACTACATCCCCCAAAGACCTAGATCTTGGAGCTGTAATGGTAAACACTTGTCCCCAAGTCGGCTGCTATGGTGCGCTTCTTGCCTTCTTCGGTGGTTCTAGACAAGATCTTTGAACATGCCTCGCCTTCCCACAATTATAACACATCACTAACGCTGAAGGCAACCGACGATGAGGACAATACGCAACGATGTGGCCCACCTGACCACAGTTGAAGCACTGGTTCCCACTGAGAGCACTAGACCCTATCTCACTGAGTCCAACTCCGCTACTCCCAGCAAAACTCCATCGGCCCATAAAGGAAACACTGGACCTCACCTTCTGCTTCTTCTCAAGGCTACCTGAACTACTGGCACTTGGACGACCGGAGAAAGAAATCCGAGAGGTAAACGAAGACTTACCCTTCCCTTTGGGACGACTCTCCAGAAACTTCTGATGCTCAGCCTCGAAGCGATACGCCATCCCAACTATGTCCTCCATGGTCTGGCACCGATAGCCCATGCTCAGCCTCGAAGGGTACAGGTGAAGCTTCACCACGAACCTATGTGCGGCTACGAGACTCTGATCTATATGCACTATGCTAAACCTTTTGCGTACTTACACCTGTAACCCAAAAACACGAGGAAAATGCATGAGTGATAGAAGTCACCTAGCACACACCCCACGAAAAATGGCAGGAAAATGAAACCATAATTAATTTTATTTTAAATTCATTTCGCAAACCATTTTTCCCAAAACCTCTCAAACCATCCCCCTACACCAGCCAAAACCACAACTAAGGCTCTACCAGCCAAAAACAACAAGCAAAAGTCTTCAATGGCCCAAACCTAGACACAGTGAGTTAGGAAGTATGGCACCAGGCAACCAAACTCCGGCTACAAGCAGACCACCGAAGAGCCATCAATGGCGTCTGCACTACCACGACGTGCCACCCTAGTCTCGTGATTCTCCCACCTGGAGAACCCTCATAAAGCCAACCCCTCCTTGGGAAGGCTGTCCTGTCTCTCAAGACTCTACCAGCTACAAGGCACGTGTCCCACCCGCACTGGCCACCACAAGATACGCCTCCTCACGGCATCCTCCACACATGGTGCTTAGGAGAGAGTCTCATACCTCCATACCAGACGACACCCAAGCCTCAGTGCTTACAACGACAACAGGATTGTCATACCTCCCCGTCATGCCACATGATATCTCAACTTGCGGACCACAACCCTAGCCTCGAGACGACAGTCGAGGAGTCTCATACCTCCAAGACTCGACACCCCTCAGACTCAAGTATCTTGGCCCTAGACATTGACCAGGGAGTCACGCCCGACCACCCGAGAATGTAGTCACATTCCCTGGTCCCGACGACATAGTCCCACACTGTCTTGGCCCATACATAGAAAACTAGGAAAACCATTTTCCAAAATGGGCCAACCATTTCTTTGAAAACCATTTTCGAAATCATTTTCATATCCTTGAAAACTCTTCCAAAACCTCGACAAAATGACACATCAGGTGTCCCCAGGGACCACCACTGATGGCCCACAATTCCATCTCAAAGGGACAATACAAATCAATCCAAAAAAAAATCCTTGAAAATCACATTTTATAAAAGCATTTGGGCCCTGATACGGCATGTCGAAAAACAGGTTTGGTATGCCGAATTCTACTAATTTGGTATGCCGTTTTGTCTTTGGTATGCCGAAATTCACTAGATCGATCAACCGAGGGAATTCAACAAGTCGAATTGACTGGGGACCAAAACTGACAAAAATTCGGCATACCGAACGGATTCGGTATACCAAAATTCACTAATTTGATATGTCGTTTCATCTTCAATATGCCGAATTTTGTGATTCTAGAAAACGACCCAACACATTACTATTCAAAATTGCCCAACTGGGACCGACAATCGGACCCCCAAAACCAACACCAAAAATTCGACATAAAACATAAGATGTAGACCCTTGAATCTACTCCAAATCCTAGCAAACAAAACCAGAAACCATTCACCATGCGTCAACATATAAATTCACAAAAGCATAAGGGTCAAAATGACCAAAAACACAACCACCAGATTAAACACCGGTAAATGCCTCCATAAATACTCATAAAATCATAATAAATTCTAGGAATATAAATTTACCTAGATTTCATGCAATCATATCAATTTCTACCATTTTCAACTCTAGCGACCACGACGTTTACTAGAGCTTCTTCGACCTCGAGGATGCCACTCCAGAGCTCCGCACACCGCCACACACCGCTGTCGACCGTTGAGCACATTGAACAAGGAGGAAGGTGTGGGGAGAAGATAAACAGGGGAGGAAGAGTGAGAGAGACAGAAGGAGGGGAATGAGTGGAGGGAGAGAGAATGAGTGGAGGGGGTGGAAGAGGGATGGTGTGCTCGGGACGGTGAAGCGAAAGGGAAAGAGGAGGAAAGGAAGGGTGAGCCCGTCGTGCATGGGCTTATAAAGCCATGCAAGGTGGTAGCTGAACACGTGCACAACCACGCGTCTTGCCCACGCACATACTCGCACGAGCAAACCAAATTCACACCACCAACTTGCTCCCACCAAACGACCCACGAACGCGAGCCCCACACTCGGGCCCCACACACACAGTGCCATAATGCACTGTGCCAACCACGCACAGGGACACACAATCAGAAGCCAACCCATGAGGCCCAAGCCTAAAAGCACAAATCCACACAAACGGGTCTCGGAACAATAACACCCATCTAGGAATAAATTTATTAAAATGTAAATAATTAAAAAAAGAATTTTTACGGGTGTTACACAAGCATAATAAATTCCAATAACACTAATTTTAATGGAAATAACACTTTCATGCATTCATGGGATTATTTTCCCCTTTTTTCTTTGTTAATGTTCTTGGTTTTTATGGTAACTATTAATGTAGTGTAACAACCCGGTTTTAGAAGTGGTGTATTGGCTAGATATTTTAATAGAGTTCTGGGTTGTTAGACGCTAGATCCCCTGCGTTTAGTGTGAAACGCAACTTCTGTCGTATCTTATGCCTGGATTAGTGGATTTTTGGCCTTTATGTTGTGGTGTGGTTCGAGTACTGTGTCGACCCTCGTGGTAGTTTTGAGGGTTTGCTCTGTGCTCTGGTGGTGGATCTCAAATTGCACGAGTCACGTGGTTGTAGAAGGTCGCATGGTTGGGTTCGTGCTGGAGCCTTCTCCTTCCTTCTTTCCCTTCATTCCTTTCCTTCCTTCTTTATTTCTTACTTCCTTCTTTCCTTGGGCCCCACCCCTTCCTCTTCTTCTTGTTCTTCTTCTTCTTCTTTTGCTTGTGGGAGAGGGGGAGAAAGAGAGAGAGGAGGCGAGACGGAGAGAGGGGAGAGTGACAGAGAGGGAGATGGCCGAGAGGAGTAGGAGTGTTGTCGTTGTCGCCATGTCATCGTCACCGTGGGGAAGAGAAGAAGAGCAGCTCGTGGTCAGAGGAGAAGCATCGCTGTTTGTCTCACGCCGCCACGTCTTTGGTAGAGATACGCACCCTGTTGATTTTCTTTTGGTTCCAAATTTGTACCATAGGTGCTTGATAGTGTGTTGGTAATTGTAGCGAATTTTATAGAATTTATTGTGCAGTTTAGGGCCATTTATGGCCATATTTATGATTTGAGGTGAATAATGCTTTCTTTTTTTTGTTGATTTCTCAAGATTCGCTTGATGAATCTGTATGTTGTTTGTCTAGTTTGGAAGATCTTGTCGAGATCTTCACTTTGATATATGGTTTGCTTGTTTTGTGTAGGTGTTTGTAGGGGCTTGGTGTTGTGTTTGGGTCCAAAGGGGACCATGTTGTGCTGAGCAAAGGCTCTGTAGTTGTACTTTGGTGTGGCTTTTGGGCTTGACTTGGAAAGAGTGGCTATCTCGAGCATGCATAAAAGATTTTGAAAGAGCATGCACATGGTTTTGAAAAGGAAAAGAAAAGAATAGTTTTAAAGGCATGATTTTGTGGTTTTGTGGCCTATCGAGCGATGGTAGACTACCTGGTTTGGTGTTACGGCATTTGAGAGGGATGCCAGTGCCTGTGTACTGGGTGTCGGTAGATTGCTCTTTTAGTTTGGCGACATCCCGGTGTGATGCTTGTGCTTGGTTGCTCTCGGCATAGGCTGTTGAGTTGTAGATGGGGTGCGTACTGGGTGACCATTGAGTGGTCACTCACGTGTGCTTTGTTTTGTGTGTTTTGGCAAGTGCAGGATAGTAGCTGTTGGTTGCTAGTACATATAGGAAGAGTCACGCCGCCACACATCAGGGATCCAGGTGAGTGTTAGTTTAGTTTTATTTCTGTTGTTTAGTGGTTTTATTTTATTGTAAAGAGTACTTAGCCTTAGCTGCATTATTAGTGTATTTGTTGGTTAATAATAACAATAAAACAAATAATTAAATGGAAATTTGTAGCTATGTTTAGTGGTAGCGACTTGGGGGTCGTTATAGTTGATATCAGAGCTTAGGTCCACCTAGGGGCACTAGCCGAGGAATGTCTAGTAGGGTGACTCCGTAGAATTGCATCTCATGCATTCCTGTACTTTAATTTTGTTGATTATCTTGATTTTCCTTGCTTGCAGTGTTGAGGAGTGCCTTTGGCTCTGGCTTCTATTTCAGCGAAGCTAGTGGTTGAAGTACTACGAGGAACCTGGGGAGTGACGGTCTACATTCTCGATTGGAGATGGACGTCAACTCCTTATTGGAAGAATTCCTAGTGGTTGGATATCTTGTGATCGTCGATTTGGCAATACAACACCTACGTGAAGCAGTGTTCGCTTGTTTGTAGTAGCTTGCTAGGATTTCCTCAACTCCGTGGAGCGTGATGTGGTATTGTCCATGAGTTTTACGTGAGTTAAGCACTGTGTTGCCTATGGGTGTGGTGGTGGTTGTTTTCTAGGAAAGACTCTATGCTAGATGGCAATGTAGGAGACCCTATGATGAGTGAGGCTAGATGGGTCATATTGCATAGAGGTTGTTCACATCTACTGTAGGTACTGGTTTGTTTGGTGTGCTATGCTTGTGAGGAGGCAAGGCGTTTGCTAAGGAGGTGCCTTGTTCCTTTAAGGGGGTTAAGCACCCTCCATCTGTTTACCAGAGGACATGTTTTCCCATTAAGGGAGTTAGCCACCACACAGTGCTGGGTAGTTTGGTATTTTGCAGTGGAGGGTAGGGTGCAACAGTTGTTTGCGTATGGTGTATCCTCCATGGTTATTGCTACTTGTTGTTTGTTTGTCTGTTTGTTTGTCTGCTGCTTGTTCTTACTGATGTTTGTCGTTGTTGGTAGTCAGTGGTTGTGGTCTGTCGTTTGTCCTATGTTGTTGGTGTCGATGTGGGAGGATGCCTGCAGCTCCATCCTCCTATTGTCGCATCTGGGTGGAGCGTGAGGCTACCCAGATGTGTGGTTGTTGTTGTTGTATTTGTGGTGGGTGTAGAGGATGCTTTGAGTCTCATCTTCTTTTTGTTCTGGGTGACTTGGTAGGTCCTCAAAGGGTGGTGTTATTTCTAGGTGACTCGATGGATCCCCACATAGTCGTGTTGTTGTTCTGGGTGACTTGGTGGGTCCCCAAGTGTGTGTTGTTGTCTTGGGGTGGCTCTGGTGAGTTCCTCAAGTCTGTGTTGTTCCTTCTAGACGCTCTGTCTAAGGACGGGGTTATTTGGGAGGTTGTGCGCGTGGAGTCGCGCATTGTTCTTGTGCAGTTGTGTCGCACATGTTGGTTGGGGCTTGGCCATGGAGTGGCATAGCCTAGTGTGTTGCCTATTGTGTGTTGTCTGGGGTATCTTGTTTGGATACTTGGTTGGCTTGGTTGGTTGTGGCTTGGATGGCTTTATGCCATTTGGGTGGTGGAGATTTTTCTCTAGTGTTTTCCCTTAGGTGTCCGGTTGTTGATTTTTTTGTTTGTTGGTGGGTTGAATGGCATAGCAGTATTCGACTTGTGGAGATCTTCTTTCTCCGGTGTCTACTTTTGGGTTTTGGGTTTCTTCAGCGGAGATGGGATGAGTCAAGTGGAGTTGACTATCTATCTCATTTGGTGGCACCGCTAGTCGAGCTGGTGAGTGTGATCCCACGTGTTTCCCTCTGAGTGGCTATTTTCGTATTCGAGTGAACTATTCTCGGGGATCTAGCAGAGGTATCTTCAAGATAGTGACATCGCAGAGAGGTCCACTAGGGAGGAGGAATGGCTCAAGTTGGTTTGGACGCTCTTGCTGGGACTTGCTTTAGTTTGGAGATCCATTTGAGTTTGTCTCTTGAGTGGTCCTTACCATTGGTGTGGTTGTTTCACTAGAAGTAGTGGTTCTTGTGGCCGAGACTCTGGATTGTAGTATCCTTGACATGAACTTTACGCTTAATAAGTGGTTTAAGTGTGTTTTGGCAGTCTCAAGTGTGGACCTGCAAGGCTGCTGTCACAGCGAACCATGATGAGTCCACCAATATCCTTCTGGTTGGAATAAGTTCTGGTTTTGATGAGGCAACGTGGTGATTTGTGGTTCTTATTAGTTGGGAGAATCACGAGAGAAACTATCTACCCACGTGCTTGGTGTTGGCCATAGTGGAGGTTGTGCTTTGGATTTGGTTGAGTGTTAATCTAGGAAGCAGTTCTTAGAGACAGATAGCACATGATTGGCTAATCTGTTAGTGCACTCCAGATCTGTGAAGAGCTTTGTTGTGTCTCAGTAGCCAGATTTCTCTCATACCTTGGATTAGAGGAGGTTTTCCAGGGTGATGAAAGTTGTTGCTGAGCACAAGGTGTGGAGTTCAGTGATTGCTAATCAGGTTGTGCATCAGAGTAGCACAGCAGAGGCATGGCCCAAGATGGTTGCACGTGGTCAATCCTGTAGTTTACGTGTCTCTAGGGATGCTCTAGATGTTACGTGGCTTTGGGAGACACTATTTTGGAGCCTTTGGGTGGAGATTTTGTGTCAAGAAATGACTTCACCCAGGATCACAGTGGTGTTTGGACTCAAGAAGAGCTGAGTCCATGGTGTTGCTCTAGACCTAAGTAGGATGAAATGACTTTGTAAAGCGTAGTTTCTCCTGCAGGTTGTGAGTTTTGGGCGACACTGTTGTGCTGTAATCTGGGTCATTCTGGTGACGTCCTAATTTTGGTACCCTTGGTATTTCGCCTAGAGAATTTCAAGGGCAAAATTCCTTTAAGAGGGTTAGGCTGTAACGACCCAATTTTAGAAGTGGTGTTTTGGCCTAGTATTTTAATGGAGTTCTGGGTCGTTAAACGCTGGATCCCCTGCTTTTAGTGGGAAACACAACTTTTGTAGTATCTTACACCTGGATTAGTGGGTTTTTGGCTTTTTTGATATGGTGTGGTTTGGGTATTGTGTTGGCCTTTGTGGGAGTTTTGAGGATTCGCTTTGTGCTCTGGTGGCGGATCTCGATTGTACGAGTCACATGGATGTAGAAGGTCATGTGGTTGGATTCGTGCCCAAGGCCTTCTCCTTCCTTCTTTCCCTTCATTCCTTTCCTTCTTTCTTTCTTTCTTTCTTCCTTCTTTCCCTAGGCCCCACCCCTTTCTCTTCTACTTCTTCCACGTGTGGGAGAAGGAGAGAAAGAGAGAGAGGAGGTGGGAGGGAGAGAAGGCTAAGTGAGAGAGAGGCAGATGGCCGAGAGGAGGATTGTCACCATTGCCGTGTTGTCGCCGTCGCGGGGAAGAAGAGAGGAGCAGCTGGTGGTCGGAGGAGGAGCGTTGTCGTTCATCTCGCGCTACCTTGTCTTCAGTGGAGGTACGCATCCCATAGATTTTCTTTTGGTTCCAAATTTATAGCATAGGTGTATGATAGTGTGCTGGTAATTGTAGTGAATTTTATAGAATTTATTTTGCATTTGTGGGCCATTTATGGTTGTATTTATGGTTTGGGGTGAATAGTGCCTCCTTTGTGTTTTCTGTTGATTTCTTGAAATCCGCTTCATGGATCTCTGTGTTGCTTGTCTGGTTTTGAAGATCTTGTCGAGATCATCACTTTGATGTATGGTTTGCTTGGTTTGTGTGGGTGTTTACAAGTTTGGGACTTTGGGTCCTGTTTTTGGGTGCCCTGGGTTCGTTTGGTTCAATATGTCGTATAAATGTCCCCTTGACCCTTGATCCGATCGATCAAATTTATTTGGTCTACCGTTTTGGGTCTTGGGAGTTGACGTGGCACCCTGGTTTGATCGACTGGTCGTCTTCGGTATGCCAGGTTAGGAGATTTCGATCGACCGTTCCCTTTACGGTCTGCTAAATTGGTCCCTTAAGCCCTGGTTCGACTTA
Organism: Posidonia australis; assembly: GCA_024699735.1. NCBI lineage: Eukaryota > Viridiplantae > Streptophyta > Magnoliopsida > Alismatales > Posidoniaceae > Posidonia > Posidonia australis. The sequence goes on along the minus strand of JAMKQA010021424.1, from coordinate 5,656 downwards.
CTGTTTTGGTTCGGTTTGCCGAACCAGACCTGGACCGCTACACTTGGTTTTTTTGGGTTGCTTTATATTTATGTGTGTGTGTGTGTGTGTGTGTGTGTGTGTGTGTGTGTGTGTGTGTGTGTGTATATATATATATGGGTATATATATATATTAATATTAAAGATAATAATTATAATGGAATAAATGGTTAGGATAACCATTAGAATGATTGTAGGATTTGCCTAAAATGAATTAGCAAGAGATCATTTAGGATATGAGTAGAATAAAAGATGAAAAGATTTAGAAATAATAGATTCTTTCTCTAGATGGTTTAGACTAGACTTTAGGGATAATGATAGCATCCCTAGGTCTAGGGCTTGTGTGGTTTTGTATGTGGTACACTGAATGGAGTATTCAGTGGCAATGTTCCGGATGTTTGAGCCACTCTAGCTGTGCTTCTAAGAGACATGAGCCAGTAGGTGTCTTACACTTGAGCACTAGAGCATGGAGTTCTGGTTGTATTTGCTTTGTTGTGGTGTCTTTTAGGTGGGTTTAACACTTAGAGGACATTTTTGTTGGTGTTTTCTTGGGTTGTGGTTGTGGTTGTGGGTTGAGCATGGTGCTTGTGAACCCAAATGCTCCCAAGGTTTTTTGTCTGGGCTTGACAGGAAAGCTATCGAGGTTGTGTTTTATTTGTGGTTTCTGGACCTTTGGTTTCTGTTCTACTCAGGCACAATGTTTCTTGATTTTTAAAGGATATTTAATGATTTTTGAAAAGGTTTTCGGAAAAGAGAGTTTTGGAAAGAGAAATGTACAGATTTGAAAATAATTTTGGAAAGAGTTTTCTAGTACTTTCTGTTTGTGTTGGGGACCGATAGATTGAAGCGAGTGTTCGTCGGGTCTTGGAGGTATGACACTTCTTGACTATCATTCGTGGGGTCGACGTTGAGGTCTGTGGGTTGAGATGTTTATGGCATGATGGGGAAGCATGATACTCCTACTATCGTTGTGAGAACTAAGGCTCGAGTGTTGTCGGGTGTGAAGGTATGAGACTCCTTCCTGAGCACCATTTGGAGGACGTTGTGAGGAGGCGTACCCTATGATGGCTAGTGTGGGTGGGACATGTGCCCTATAGTTGGTAGCGTCCTGAGAGACAAGACTACCTTCCGAAAGAGGGGTTGCTTTCTGAGGGTTCTCTAGGTGGGAGAATTGTGGGACGGCGTTGCTCCTACACACGGTGGCACGTCGTGGTAGTGCAGAGGCCGTGGGCGCTCCTCGGTGGACTACTTGTGGCTAGTGTTGTCTACTTAGTGCCGGACAGTTCGACACACTATTTGTGCTTGTGTTTGTGCGTAGTCCTGGTTAGAAATTAGGCTCTAGGCCTAGAGGAGGTCGTGGTTTTGGTGCCTGTAAAGGCATAGTGTTTTGGAAGCGGTGGCTCCATAGTTTGGGAGCAGAGGCTCTGTGGCTTGGTGTTGTGTTTAGGTCCAGAGGAGACCTTGTTGTGCAGAGTAGAGGTTCTGTAGTTGTACTTTGTTGTGGCTATTGAGCTTGACATGGCAAGAGTGGCCATCTCAAACATGCATAAAAGATTTTGAAAGACCATGCACATGGTTTTAAAAAGGAAAAGAAAAGAATGGTTTTAAAGACATGGTTTTATGATTTTGTAGCCTACCGAGCGGTGATAGACTACCTGGTTTGATGTTGCAGCATCCGAGAGGGATGCCAGTACCTGTGTGCTGGGCATCGATAGATTGCTTTTTCGGTTTGGCAGCATCTCGGTGTGATGTCTGTGCTTGGTTGCCCTTGGCATAGGTTGCCAAGTTGTAGGTGGGGTGTGTGCTGGGTGACTATTGAGTGGTCACTCATGTGTGCTTTGTTTTGTGTGCTTTGGCAGGTGTAGGATAGTAGCTGTTAGTTGCTAGTGCATATAGGAGGAGTCACACCACCATACATCAGGGATCCAGGTGAGTGTTAGTTTAGTTTTATTTCTGTTGTTTAGTAGTTTTATTTTACTATTGAGAGTACTTAGCTTTAGCTGCATTGTTAATATAATTGTTGGTTAATAATAACGATAAAATAAATAATTAAATGGAAATTTGTAGCTAGGCTTAGTGGTAGCGACTTGAGGGTCATTACATGTAGTTACCTTCCTTATTTTTTGTTCCCATCTTTTATCTTAACTTCCATATTTAAATTTTTTTCCAAGTAAAAACGTGACATGAAATTAGGGATTGAAACTTTATTTTTTTTTTCCTACTTTTTTTCATATTTCACGTTAGAGTATTGTTTTCTAAAAGCAACAAAGAAGAAACCTTGATCTACCATCATCCTTTTTTTTATTTACTAAGGTATTAACATGCAATTTTAATCTATTGTACTAAAAATTTATACCATTAACTATACACATCTATTTTTGTGTTCATGTTATTTGATTTAGTGTTTATTCTAGAAGTGTGTATTTGGTGTTAATATTATTCTAACATATCAGTGTCATTATTATTTTTCATATATTAATGCTTGTAATATTCCTTTTCATGTATTAGTGTTACCATATTTTTTCTAGGTATTTTAGTTTCAGTGTTACTGATGTAGCATTTAATAATGAAGAGGCATTCATTATTGCCACAAATCAATTTCAACTTGCAACAAACTAATGACAAACTGCCATGGTGCAGTTGGTCAGGGAAGTGGAACTCACACCTCCTTCTTAGGTCAAATCATATGAACTGTAGGAAGAGAAAATATATATATCTATCGATTTCAGAAAAAACAAACTATTGACAACATAACGGATCAATCTCCCAATTTGGTATAAACAATGATGCTGTCGTTCAAGCTTCACCTATTTCTTGACCTCCCGTATCATCCATCTTGAATCCAAATAAAGCTAAGACAAAGGATAGTGGCAAAGGGAGCAGACCTAAAGGTTCTACGGATGGGCAGAATTATCGGTGAAGAATAAACAGAACTGTAGCTTCTATTGGACGTTTGGACATGACGCTCATTCATGCCAAATTAAAAACAATATCCCTCTTGGCATTGTTCCACTGAGGTATTCATCATTACCTTCTTTTCACTAAAAAAACTAACTAATTACATTATCATTGTGGTTTCACAACCAACGTAACTGAATAGCATGCTTTAATTCCATGTTGATGACCATGTAATGTCCTTCTGCCACTTTGCTTTCCAATTTTAATTGCCATCAGTTATGACTATCATACCAACTATTATTCCACTACATTTTATCGCACAAACCATTACAAACCCAAATAGGCACTCCTACATTTGTCTCAACAATAATGAGAACAAAGGCAGATGCAACTACTCTTGCTGGTACGATGAGGTTTACTGCACTCCTATTGGAACTTCAAAGCCTTATGTTTAAGATCCAGAAAGAAACCAATGACAACCTCAAAGCACTAAAGAGGCTTCTTGTAATTTGCATTTTGTCCATGTTCGTAGTAGTGAAGATGCTGTCTTGATTCTCCTTTCAATACCAAATGGACCTATTTATGATATGTACTTGTAATTAACTACACTCTATGTTTATTAGCCCCCTTTATATGTCGCTTTAACTACAGAGTACTTCCTATCATAGGACTCATGTATTTGTACTCTATGACAAACAATATTAACTATTTGCACGGTTTAATTTAAATTGTCAATATTGTCTTTTTATTTGTTTGAATATAAGCCATTTATGTATTGGTGTAAGAAATTTATAAGCAAGAACTGTGTTACAATATGTTTGTCTACTTTTAGTAATACTGTTTTGTTAAATGTAATACAAAATCAATCAAAAATTCAAAAAAGAGAAAGAATGTTTAACTAAAAGGATGTTTATTTCATTTGTCAACATTGTCCTTTTTATTTGTTTGATATTAAACCATTTAGGTATTGATGGAACTTACTGATCATTTGTTTAGTTACATTCATGTCAAATGTAATACTTTTTCCATAATATAAATGTTATTATTCACATAGTCCTGTTCATACATACACGGACAGATAGTGATACTGTTTGTAGTTTTTTTTTTTAAGTATAATTTATTACTATTTTGTGAAGATTGTTGCTGATTATAACATACATTGCAATTTTAAAAACTTTAATACTAAATTAAACTGATATTCAAAAAAAGTAGTATATTTAATTATACATATTAGTAAATGTTGAATGAAACATATTATTACAACTCTATTGATGAAGATTACTATTTACTGATGCAATTGCATCCATAAAGTAAACTCCTGAATGATTGTAGAGGTCTTTCACTAACTCGATGTAAACCTCTATTAACTGTTGAAAAAAAAAACTATAGTTATGATTAATTTGAATACATTATAAAATATGTACTACATTATTTACCAATCCATATGTGTCATTGTTGTAAAGGAGAGATTTTATTTTAGCACCCGAGCATATCTTCCTATTCACTCGGTATCCTTTGCTCATCCTTCAAGGAAATTGTGACAATTTCTTACTAACAGATGTATATAAATAGTATTACAGTTTATTGGAGTTAAGTATGTGATACTTACAATTTTTTGTAGTTGCTCAAAAATGAATCAATGCACTGATACTCAGAATCAGTGATACTATTAACACTGCTAATTTTACGTCTCCGAACGTCCTTCACCAATATAATCATAAATGTCAATAAAACATTCTAAGAGTTAATTAAAATTATTGATCAGAAGTTACCATAGTTGCATGCCTTGTTGTGGATATGGTGAGAGCCTTTTCTAACTTCTTTCTTGTTTTCATCTTGATTTTCCTCACCATGGATGATGGTGACTTTTTTTCTTAATCGGTTGTCTTTAAGAACTTAACATGCGCCACTGCTTCAGCACTCTCTGAATATTTCAAAATTGAAAGTCTATTTATTATTGGCACATTATCATCATCTTCTTCTACGCACATTATCATCTTTTTCTTCTATGTTGCCACTTGTTGTTGTGCCAATTGCTTCTTCTCTTGCAACAAATTTATCATCATTGTTTCCTTCTTGATTCACTTTTTGCTCTTCTTTCAACCCATCATCCATCTCAGAAAAAATCTTTATTCGATCTTTCAATTGTTTGTTCTCCTCTTCCAACATTGAAATCCTCTTCAGCATGTCATTCATCCCAACTTTACAAGACACAACTGTGTCACAAAGGATTTTCACATCATTTTTTAGGCATATGAAATCCTTTTTCATGTCTTTAAATTCTTGTTGCAAAGATGATAGAAGCTCACATTCTTCGTGATTTGTGGCCGTCTTTCCCTTCTGTAAGAGCAATATGTCAGATATCCAATGTTCATGCTCAAGTATATTTACATTCATTTATTTCATGTTTATTAAGTGTATGTGTGACCGTGCCATGCCCGACCTGGAGGGAGGGGGAAGGGGAGGAGATCACAGCCATGCCAATGATGGCGAAGGCGCAAGGATAAAAGAAAAGAAAAGGGAGTCGCCACCTAGTCTTTTAAGAGAAAGAAGAGGAAAACCACAAAAAGATGAATGCATGGGATGCAAATGGGACTGGATGTCTGCTAACCAGAGGATGGGTAAGGATTCCTATTACGCACGAGGAAGGTGTTAGGCACCCTCGTACGCCCGAGAAACTCGGTCTTTCTAGTCCTATTGCTTGCTAAAGGTTTGATGAATGTTTGCTAAACTGGGATCA
>JAMKQA010021423.1:0-16864 GCA_024699735.1 Posidonia australis | reverse complement strand
AGAGAGAGAGGGAGAGAGAGAGAGAGAGGGAGAGAGAGAGAGAGAGAGAGAGAGGGAGAGGGAGAGAGAGAGAGAGAGAGAGAGAGAGAGAGAGAGAGAGAGAGAGAGTGAGTGAGTGAGAGTGTGTCTTCCCTAACTGAGCATTCTTCAATGATCATGAGGAGGAGGTGAGCTCTAGTCATCGTTTAGTACCTGTGCAGGCTTGAGGAGGATTGTGCATGCTCAATGGGGTGTCGTCATGTGTGGAAGTCATTGGCGACCATCAATGGTGATGTATGTGTTGGTGAACGGTATACATTCCTTAGATCTCCTCTTTTTATTCCGAGAGTGATGATAGCAAGGTAGTGTGGATCCTACTGTGTGATGCCTTGGAATGATTTTAAGAGGATTTTCAAAGAATTTAATGGCATTTATTACAATGGTTAATGCTTCCTTGGGTGAATAGTACTTTTTGGTTTTGATCTGTAATATCTTGAGCCACATACAATGGATTTTGATTATTTTTGTTTCAAATGATAGATCACTCTAGATCTTTATTTTGATATATTACATGTAATTTTTGAGCATGTGTGGTGAAAACAAAGTCAATTCCCACTCACGGATGAACAATGCTTGTGAATAGTGTCTATGAGCTTTGATCCATGATTTCTCAAGTTATACACACCGGATCTCTATGATTTTTGTCCCAAATTGTAAAACCCTCTAAGATCTTCATTTTGGGATGTAGCTTGTGATTTTTGATTGACCATGTGAGGACCGGTCGGAGTTCCCACCTCTAGTGATTGATCAGGTTTTTGTTCTATTTTTATGTGGCTTGTTTGGGGTGGGCCGCGGTTAGCTTCCGCGTATGCCAACCGCATATGGCCCCTACGCAGTGTCTGTGCCTTTTTGTAGTGATCCTATCACTATTTTGTTAGTTTTAGTTTAGTTTTTGGTGGTTTAAATATTGTTAAATATGACAATGATCTTGTAGTTAATTTTGTGATATAAATGTTTAGGAGATGATTAGGAAAATGATTAGAATAATTTTTCAAGAATATCTAAAATGAATTAACAAGATTCTTTATATTGTAGATAAAATAAAAGACTATAAGATTTATAAATACTAAGGCTTTCCCTAAATCTTCTAGATGGGCATTAGGGTTCATGTTTAACTTTAGGATTAGATATTGGTTTGGTTTTTGATGTCGTGCACTAAATCATGTATTCAGTGGCATTGTTTGGGTGTATAACACTGAATTAACTGTAGCTTATGTAAGACACTATATCCTTGTAATGCTCCCAATGCGCTACATACAAGTACCAATTCTACCCAACAATAATTAATAAAAAAACTAATCATTAACAAAAAGAAAACTCTAACTGACTACCCAAAACCTGTGTGCAGCTAGTGGCTCCAATCTATGTACATCAGAACTGGACTGCACTCTTTAAGCTGCACTTGAAAACAAGGCATCAATAAAACGCATGAGTGACCTCAAGTCACTTAGTAGACTTTCACCAAGAAAACTATGAAAAAACCATGAGAAAAGTAAAAGTCTTGGTTCTTGAAACCTGAACAGAATCGGTAAAACTTATTCATAAATTTTCTTTCAAATCATGCTTTTCTCAAACTCATTTTCATTTTGAAATTTTGATTAAACCACTTTGATGTATTCTGGAGAAACAAGTCCTCAACTAGATTCCAGCCTAAAACAAAAATTCACACAAAGCTCAAATCATAATCAAATCACAACTAGAAATTAGCCTAAATCACAAATCTCATCATAACTAGAATCTAGCTAAAACCATAAGCCAAATCTCAGCTTGATTCTAGCTTAAAATCATACACACAGCTTGAGTCAAAAACCAATAGTGTCATCTTGACCAAAGGTGACCTAGCCACAAGTAGTCAGTAAGGCACCAACCCTGACCCTATCACATTGCCACGATGAATCTCCCTAAGCTGGGGTATGACCACTCCGACTAATGAGCCTCACTTTATCACATTTCTTTTCTCACAAGCATGGGATTGTGTTCTTTTAACGCCCCAATTGGTGTCTAGACACCAACATCTCCATTCTAGGCCCAGCCAACACCGTCTCATAGGATAACTCGGTCTCTCTCACCTAGACCCCAACCTCGGCAACCATGCCTTTGGACTAGCAACTGATCTCACTAGGGCCTTATACCCTTATCGATCACTATCCTACCGCTACGTGGATCTAGAAAAACCACAGAAATCCTTTTTAAATATGCAAGTTTCTTTTCAAATTACTTTGAAACAATTTCTATTACAAGAATCATTTTCCAAAAATCACAATTTAAGGCACAAGGATTTCCACTAAAAGTAAGCTTGTCAAATTATCATATTTGAACCCTTAAAGTTCAACTTCAAAGTACACAAATAAATGGCCCAAGGACTTGATTCAGCAAACCGAACAATGATTAGTATGCCAAAATCTCCTGGTCTCGTATACCGAATTCAATTGTTACGCTGAACCAAGTGAATTTCAGACAAATAGTCGTCTGCCCTGAAACCAGATCGTCAAAATGGGAGTCTTGGGTGAACTCATTTTGGTGCTCCATAAATCCTGCAAAAATACTAAAATCGAAGCATTCCAAGTCTATTACTATTTGGCACAAGTTTCAATGGAAAACATTGAGTATAGTTCAAGATATTAAAATCAAAAGCCAACAAACCCATTTGAGAGCTTTATAGCACATCGTATGAAAATCCATCAAAATCCATTGATAAATTCCTAGAAAATTTATGAAATCATACAAATCCTCAAATCTAAGCTATGCTATTCATTTTCCATGGATTCAAACTAAATTTGCATTATTCTTCACAAATTGGGATGAAACAAGAAAAAAAGTGATCAAAGGTAGGGCACGTACTTCTGACGACCCTTCTTCCCCTCCAGTGATCTCACCACTTCCTCCAACGTCCACTAAACTCTCATGGCCTCTAGTGATCTTCCTTCCCTCCAGTGGCCACCTCTCTTTCCTCTCGACCCTCTCGCTCTTTCCTTTCTTTGGTTCCTCACTGGTTCTCTCTTCCTTTCTCTAGTTTTCCCACTGTTGACACCAGCCCCATCTCTTCTCCGTTAAAGGCCACTACTCATTTTCCACCACCTACCTCGATAGCCATCAAGAATCCCAATGAATCGGAGTTGAGGTATCGTAGAAGGTTGTGGAGGCAATAAGGTGAGCACAATAAATGACGGTGCCGATTATGTTTTACTGTGTTCTTTTGACTTTTACTCCCATTTTGGTCTCACACACACGTGAGTTACAAAATACCAAAACACCACATGGTGGAGAAATACCAAATATAAACACTGAAGTAAAAGAGAGAGTGCAACAATGGTCAAAATTAATTCATCAAATCATCCAGATTACATATACATGATTTACATTATTCTGGATAACTAGTCTACCAATCTATGATACCAATACACGGTTGAGCCATTTTGGAGACATATGTTGCAATCCTACACTTTGGCACCAGAATTAAAAGTTCTAGGTGTGGTTTATGTTAGTATTCAGTCTTGTAGTCAAATGGGACTTTGAGACTGTAGCTTTGACTCTTGTATGGTATCTTTTGAGTGAACTTTGTACCCAAAAGGTGCTTTTTCATTCTTGTTCCTATTTTGAATGTTTTGTTTAACTTGTCGTGGTGGGTTAAGCATGACGCTCTAGAATTCAAATGCTCCTAAGGATTTGGTTTTGGATACGGTTTAGTCGCACAGTTTGGCTTGACAAGGGAGTCATCTAGGTTGTGTTTTGAGCTATATTTTTGGGACATACCTCTATCAAATGATTTTAGAAAAATATTGAATTCTTTGGAAAGTGATTTTCCAAAGGATTTGGAAGTGAGGTTTTAAGTTTGTGGTTTTTGGTCATGTTTTCCTGTCACGGTATTTTGTAGTTCTTTGAGATGCTTTTCGAAATGATTTTCCAAAAGTCTTTTGCGGTATTTTCTATTTGTGGTGGATTGAGAGGTCAAAGGGTTGTGCTGTTGAGACCAAGGGATGTAGCAACATTTCTGGATGATCGAGCACGTTACCTAGGATGAGGTCTTTAGACCAAGAGACTACAAGTAAGTTTTCGTTGGATCCTAGAGATATGATACTCCTAAATTATCATTCACGAGACTGAGATTGAGGTCCATGGGTCGAGGTATCGGCTAGGTTTGAAGGTAAGACACTCTATTTGTCTTGGGTCCCAAGTCTCAAGGTATAGTTTAGACCTAGTGGTATCGTGGTAGCAAACTCAAGGGGTATGAAATCACTATGTAGCTGGGCGTGATATCCCATATGGGCCAGGTACTGAGACTTATGAGTGCTAACTAAGCCTAGGGGTGAGGAGCCGCCAGTGGTTTGGAGCACTAAGTTAGAACGTCGAGATGGCATACCCTGTGGTGTTGTCCTAAGAGAGGATAGCTTGCCCCAGGAGGGTGAGGGGCTTTCTCGATGAGGGTTAGCTTTGTAAGGATCCTATAGAGAGGTGGGATTGCAAGATGGACTGGCTCCTTACAAGGTGTCTGGTCTATAGTAGTGCAATGCACTTCAATTGCTACTTGTGACCAATGTTGGTTACTTAGCGTCAGGCAACAAGAAACATTGTTGAGAGTCCTTCTGAGAGGTTGGACCTCAAGACGGATGGGTGCATCCTGTTCGTGGTAGTGCAATGATGCTTCAGTAGCTGTTTGTGGCCAATGTTTGTAGTGATTGTGGTTTTGTTGAGCTCTTGTTCAGGAAATTAGGCTCTGATCTTGTAACACCTGAAAATTCATTTAATTATAAATATACATTTTTAATGAATTTTATTATGGATGGGTGTTACTAGCACAAGGCCATGTTAGTAATTCTGTGGTTTTGTGCTTTAGCCTGATGATTTGGCTTGTTTTGTGCCTTATCCTTTAGTGGATGCACTATACTCTTGTCCCTGTGTGCGTGTGGGCATGTGGGTGGTGTTGGGTCATTTTGCTCTTGCTTGGGAGGCTAGTGGGTAGCTAGGGGCGTGCGGGTGTGAATGCATTCAGTTGTTGGACACGTGTGTAACTAACCACTCCTACGCTTCTAAGAAGAGGTGAATGGCCAAAGGCTTCCCCCACACACCTTCCCCTTTCCCACCACTCCCTCTTCTCCTCCCTGAGCATGCGAGTCGATCGGTGAACTCCAAAGCTTCTCCCCGTCCCCTCCATCTCTTTCCTTCCACTCCTTCCCTTCCCTGTCTTCCCTTTCCCCTCTTTCTCCTCCTTCCCATACACTACCAGCAAGAGAGAGGGAGAGAGAAGTGCAACATTGGGCGACAAGGCTTGGGCGAGCCGGAGGACTCTAGATCGTCTCCCTTGAGGCACAGGAGCTCGAGGTTGAGGTCATGGTCACCAGAAGAGCTTGTGGACAGTCGATGTTGGGTGGGAGTCGCCAGTTGTGGTTGTGAGGTATGCACCTCACACTTTCTTGTAGAAATGCATGACAAATGTAAAAAGATGCCTAGGAATGCATGAAATCTATTTGTATTTGCAATTCTCAAATTTATTAAGAATTTATGGTGCATTTATGGATAATTTATTATGTGGTTTGCATTATGCTTGTTTTTTAGCTTGTTAGCTTTCGAATTTTATATCTTAAGCTATGGTTGATGGATCGTAGTGATTTTTGTGTGGTTTTGCAGTAAACTCACATGTGTATGTCCCATGCTTATTGTGGAATTTTTGGCTATGTGCAATGAGACTGCCCCTCACTCCCATTTGGGTGAAATGATGGGTTAAGGCTCAGGCTGGTTTTCTTAAACGCAGAAATTGGCATACCGTTCGGATTTGGTGTGCCAATTCTGCTTCAAAAATGTCCCCTTGACCCTAGTCTAGTCAATCAAATTTGTTCGGTCTACCGATCTAGGTCATAAGTATTAACAAAACACCTGGTTCGGTCTACCAGTCTGTTTCAATCTGTTGGAGTAGGAATTTTCAGACAATTGGGTGGGTGTCAGTCTGTCGCTTCTGGTGCCCTTAGCCCAAGTTTGGTTGACTGTCCTATTCTGGTATGCCAAATCAGGCCTCCGAGTAGTTTTAAAGAAGATTTTTGATGGATTTTCTTGAGTGTTTTGATATGTCTATAATGTAGAGTTTTGTGGGCAATTAGTGGTTGTAACGACCTTGCACTGGAGGCACTACCTAACAATAGTATCACTATCCCAATTACAATTATTACAACAATAATAAAAAATAACTAGAAACTACCTAAGGCTATTTACCTAGATCTGTGTATGGCTAGTGGCTACAAATCACACGCACCAGGAGGTCGACTGCACTCCAAAGCTAAGTACTTGAAAAACAAAACAAAACACACATGATTGACATCAAGTCACCTTGTACATGCCCAACCATGAAAAACCACAACAAAACGGTGAGAAAACTCAAAATCGCGATTCTTACAAACCATGACTTGAAACCTTGGTAAAACCACAAAATCGGTTTACAACACTTGGAAATCCTCTTTCCAAATCTTACTGTTTCTAAACTATTTTCTTTATTCAAATCTCATGTATTTTAAAACACTTATGCATTCTAAGAATCTACATTCTCGACCAGATCCAACCCAAAACCACAAGGCCACACATGACTCAAAACACAAACACACGTTAACTGGCAACTAACTATAACTATGTGTCTCAACTCATAGTGGAACTTGACTAAAACTTTAAGCCAAAACACAGTCTGATTTCAGCTCAATGCCACAAACACATCACATTCACAATTCAATAATGTTACCTTAATCAAAGGCAACTAGGCCAAAAGTAGAAGGTGAGGTAACAACCCTGATCTTGCTTCATTACCGTGGTGAAATACTCCTTGCAAGAGGACACCGTCCTAGCCAACAGGCCTTCACATCATTTTATTCATCACAAGCACAGGGATACAACTTTCTTGTTGTCCTATTGATGTTCAGACATGCAGGTTTCATATTCCTAGGCCCAGCCAACACTATCACAAAGTGGGGTAACCTGGTCTCTTTCAACCATCCCAAACCTTGGCAACTACATCTTGGACTAACAATTGGTCTCATTGGGTCTCATACCCTTACCAGTTGTCGTCCTAACATCACGTGGATCTGAAACAAACAATAGAAATCTCTTTTCAAAATATGCAAGTTTTCATCAAAAACTACTTTCAAAAACACTTCCATTACAGGAAACACTTTCCCCAAATCATCATATTTAACCATTTAAATTTCCACTTTAAAAACTGTAGGCAAAGGCTCAAGTCTGGTTTGGCATACTTGTTAAATTCAGTATGTTGAAATCCCCTAATTCGGCATACCAGACAATTTTGATATGCCGTTTCAAATGATTTCTACACAATGAAATCTATCCTAAAACAGCCGTTCACCAGAGTTGGGACCTCCGACTGACTATAACGCCTCAACCCGGGTACGTTACCTAAATCACAGTATCATAAACAAATTACACTAATTATAGTAATAATTAAATAACTGTAACTAAGGCTCACCTCTAGGAAACAATGTACGGCTAGTAGCTCTTACTCAAGCACTGGAACTAGACTGCACTCCAACTTACAATTGAAATCAAATAAAGCACACGTGAATGACATCTAAGTCACCTAGTACGCGGCCCCAAACACACACACAACAAAACTCTGCAAGAACCACAACACATAGCTTATAATTTATAAAACTTGATTTTCTTTTGAAAATCCATTTCAAAACATTATTTCCTCTTTTCCGTTAAAACACTTGGAATTCTGTTTCCAAAACATGCCCCTTTTTTTTTCAAAATTCAATTCACTTTTTCAATGTTTGGGATTTCTTCCCAAAACCATGTTATTTCAAAACTCGTATCTCTTTTTCAAAACTCATCTTTCTTTTATGCACTTTAAAACCATTCACATATCTCAAGAAAATCATATTCTCAACTAGGTCTAGCCTAAAACACAATGCCTTACAAGGATCAAAACTAAAACCACAAACATTGGCTGGTAGCTGGTTAAAACCACAATTCTTATTTAATTCTAAGATTTTAGGACCAATGACAAGTCCAATCCTAGTCAAACCACATATTTTCATTTTCACAAAATCAACACTTTTCTTATTCATTTCCACTTTTCTTATTGATGTTACCTTGATTAAGGATAACCAAGCACACAAGTAGTAGGTAAGGACACCATTTCCCTACCTCCCTGCACTACTACGGTGAAGTTCCCCGTGCAGAAGGACACGGCCCTGGCCAACTGGCCTCAATTTCTTTTCATATATGCACGGGGATACATCTTTATTTGACATTCCATCGGTGACCCGAACACCTAGTTCATATCCCCAGGCTCAGCCTACACCGTCACAAATATTGGTGACCACAGTCGTATCTGACAATTGATATTTATACAATTTGTCAACACCATCCACTCGTGGTCCCACATTGGTAACCACAGTCATATCTGACAATTGGTTTCTTTGGAGTGTCATTCTCCTACCACATTGTCTACACCAACCCTAGTGGTTCCACAACACATTATTATTATTTCATTTTCAAAACTCTTGAATTTTCCTTTTAAAAACCATTTCCATTTCATTCTTTTTGTTGTAGGAATCTTTTTCATGCAACACATGACCCTCTACTAGGGTCCCAACTCAAATCCATGAAAACCCATGCTTGAAAACCATGAATTGGATCTCATGCCCAAAATCCACACATTTAAATCATCTTTTTATTCCTTTTTGGGACTTCAAACCCAAAATCATTTCCAAATTCACTCATTTGGATTCCATATTCCTCCATGACATTTACATGGGGAACATCCTTAACACAAGCTCAATATCTATTTAAAACCTTCTATTTCCATTTTCTATTCACATTTTTCTATTTGAGCCAGGGTAAATTCGGCAGACCAAAAACTAAGTTCGGTAAACGAAAAAGCCTTGATTTGGTATACCGAACCTTTTCAGTATACAAAAACTCTTTTTGATCGACCAAAGGTTTTTGGTCTACCAAAACGAGGGGCCTAGCTATAAACTGATAGGGATTCAGTATGCCGAACCTAGTTCAACATGCCAAATCTCCCGTGGCCAAAGCACTTCTCCTGCTTATGAACCAAACGTTCGTCAGAAATGGGGACCTCCAATGGACCCCTCAAACATGCATCATAAAATATGAATAAATCATAGGATGTAGACCCTTGAGTCTACTTCAAACCCCCCCCCCAAAACCATTCTTCATTTCATTCGTCATGCGACTCATACGAAAATCATAAAGGTATGGAGCTCATTTTTAATTATTGTAACATGCATACCTAGAATTCATGTAAATTCCCAAAATTTCATCCTAACCGTATGATTTCTACATATTCTGCTATCCACCACATTTCCATTCATTCTACTATTTTTCTGAGATTTTACATGCATTTTACTCATTTCTCATGCATCATGCTTATTTAACTAAAGACACAAGATAAGAAGGGAAGAAGGGTCGTGTACCTCAAGCGGCACTTCGACGAGCCCCCCCTGCACTCCGATAGACCTCCCCACGCCTCGACGAAGCTTCTCCCATCGGCGATTCACGTAGACGAGACTCAACCCCCCTCTCTCTAGTTCACACATCATTCTTCCTCTCCCTCTTCTCTCTCGGCTTGGCTTCCCCTTCATTTCCTCCTTCCTCTTTATCCCCTCCACCCACGTCGTGTCGGCCACTCAATGCATCACCTCTATAGTGTCACGGGTGGTGACAAGAAGAAGAAAGAAGGCAAAGGAGATGAGAACTCGTGAGAGAGAGAGAAAAGAAAAAAAGAAAAGGAAAAAAGATGGGCATGTAAATCGAGACAATTGTGTGTCCCCAAATAGGACTCCAAATTGGTCCTGCAACACAGACATGAGCACAGAAAGCCAACCAAACCCTCACAATCACAAGAAACAACAGATTATCCATTAATAAACCATTTATACAATATTACAATTAATTACATGGTTTAAATTTAGAATGGATAATCAGGCCTAGATGTCACTGTGACCATGCCAACCCGAGGGATTTATGCATTATAATCTTGTCCCTCCGGCGTTCTCTTTGGAGAGGCTTGAGCGGCGATCCAGCGGCATAGGGGAGCATACGGCAACTGGGGAAGCTTCCTGGAGGCACGACAACCATCTCTAGGTAGTTGGGCAAGGCTGGGGAGGCCTGAGGCCTCCCCCCCACCTCGCGCTCCGGCAGTGTCCCTAGAACGGCGACGGAGAAGATGACGGTGTGGTGCAGTGGCGCTCTAGCAATGGACAAGCCAGAGCAAAGGTATGAGAAGCATCACGAGGGCACGGCGAGGCTTTGGGAGGCAACGACAAGGTCCAGGGTGGTCTAAGGCGTTCCACCCACCTCGGCGCAGTGGGTGATGGTAGCAGCGAATCATTGGGTTGCTGCAATGGTCCGGGCAGTGGCGTGGCAGTAGGGGGAGTTCGTGGCAAGGTGGCGATGCTCCCCGGAGCAATGGCATGGAGCGGGGTGGCCTGGTGCGCTCAGGTGCATCCTCGATGGCGAACAGCGACACGACGGCGTTAGTGATGGAGCAACGGCGACGATAGGGGGCTCCTGGTCTGCAAGAGGCCTAGTGAGTTCCTCCGGAGCGAGAGTACCTTGGGAGGAGAAAGTGGAAGGAGGAGAAGTGGCCCAGAGGTCTCGCTCCACCGCAGTGGGCTATGGGTTCACCGGAGGTGGTGAACCCATCATCGGAGAGGCGCGAGAAGGCAGACAGGGCTGCCAACTCCGACCAGCAGACCTAGAAATACTCTACGGGACTCAAACAAGATGAATCAAACATTGAGGAAGGAGGAGGGTAACTGGATGTGCACTCTGGCGATCTTCAGTGGCAACGGTGGCATTCCGGCGATGCTTCAGTCGCTGAGATAAGGTCTTTTGGATTGGGGAAAAGGACGTGGGGTTGCTCTGGTGGTTTCATGGGTTAGTGGTTTCTGGTAGAGGCGGGGAGTGGATGCAGATCAAAGGTCTGGAGGTCTGAATGTCTGAAGCTCCTTTCGACGGTGAGGTGAGCTTTATACTCTGACGAGGCTCTCTAGAGCCGTCAATCCTCCTCCCTCTAGTCGATGAACGTCGTAGGATCGGGGTGAGCTGGGGGAGGCTGGCCAGAGGTCTCGGAGGTAGAGATTTGCTCCGGATTTTTGGGGATTGCTCATCGGAGTCCTTGCTGGAAAATTAGGGGTCGCTGGAATTATTTTTGACTTTTATAAGGTTTGAAATTGCATTTTTGAATTACACAGTATTGGGTTTTTATTTTGGTTTTTTCTTTTGACTTTTATTTTGGGATTTTAAGGGTTTTTTAGGGTTTTAATTTTAGATTTTTCATTGGATTTTGTGGGTTTAATTTAATTCCTTAATTTTGTAATTTAGGGTTTAATTAGGGTTTTGATTAGTTTAGGGTTTTTGTTTTATGGATTTTTAGGGTTTTGACTTTAAGTTTTTAAATTAGGGTTTTGAATTTTAATATAGGCTTTTTATTTATGTTTTATGATTTTAATTAAATTTGTAATTAAAGTTTAATTAAAGTTTTGATTAGTTTAGGGTTTTTATTTTATTTTTGTGATTTTAATCATTCTAGATTTAGGGTTTTGGATTTCAATTTGGAATTTGGGTTTAATTAGGGTTTATGGTTTTAATTTAGGATTTTTGAATTTTAATTAGGCTTTATGTTTTTAATTTAGGGTTTTTGTGTTTGAATTAGGTTTTATGTTTTTAATTTAGGGTTTTTGTGTTTATTTAAGGTTTTTGGATTGATTTAGGATTTTGAATTTTAATTAATTAGGGTTTTTATTGGATCTTGACTTTAATTTGGGTTTTCACTTGAGTACTTGGAGTTTTTATTGGATTTTAAGTGGATTTAATTGGATTTTACTTAATTAGGGTTTTTACTTGATTAATTAGGGTTTTTATTTGATCATTTGGATTTTAAATGGATTTAAGTGGATTTTATTTCATTAGGGTTTTTATTTGATTAATTAGGGTTTTTACTTGATTTTAAGTGGATTTAATTGGATTTTACTTAATTAGGGTTTTTGTTTTATTAATTTGATTTTAAGAGGATTTTATTTGATTTGTTTGTTTTCAGGTTTAATTGGGTCAGAGTGGACTAGTGTGGGCTTAAGTGGGCTTGTGTGGGCTTAAGTGGGCTAGATTTTGGTGGTCGCAATCAGAGCATCGTTTGAAGAAGCCTGCTACCAAGTGACTTCAAAAATTACGGTCTCTATAGATGCCCTTCCCTGAGCAAGGTTGAGGGAATCAAGACCGATGCTCCGGGTTGACAAGACACCCCACTTGAGTCCGCGGGAGAGTAGTATTTACTGTGGGGTCGTAAGTCACTTATATAGCATATGCACCGAAAAGTCATGACTCGTGGCCCATGCATGATGCTGATGCAAAGGATGACCCTAATGCTGGGTAATGCATGAGGGTGATGCTAAAAATGAGTAGGTAGCTCAGCTCTCGGAGGGGGGCGTGAGGGATTCCGACTGGTGCCACAGGGTGTCCGGACAAGTCTGTCAGACTTATAGGCTGGGGGCAAACCTAGCGAATGACAGACCTTCTGGCCTGGGAGGATACATGGCAAGATGCCGGACTTGTCGATCGAGAGATAGACTGATGATGGATGTCAACTGGATAGTCCAGGGGTATCAGCTCGCTCCTGACAGGGTGATAGTTGTCAACCAGATGGTTCGAAGTATCAGCCCAAGAGAAGGGGCATTAGCTAAGACTATCAAACTTGCAAGCTAAAGGACAAGGCATGGTAAGCTGACGGACCTACCGAGCGGACAGTTTGGGTTATTTGCCTGATAATGAGTTGACGGACTCAGCACCGAATAATTAGGACTATCAGCCTGATGTTGAGTTGACGGACTCATCGTTGGATAGTTAGGGCTATCAGCCCACTAATGAGTTGACGAACTCATTGCCGGATAGTTGGGGCTATCGACCTAGGGATAAGGGGTTGGTCCTCGATACAAGAAAATATATAGCAACTCATATCTTCTCCGGACTTAAAGGAGTCACGAGAAAAGGAAGAAAGGTTGTTCCTGGGGAACCAGGAATCAACAATTCGGATCTCCTCCGGACTTAAAGGAGTCACGAAAAAAGGGACAAAGGTTATTCCTAGGGGACCAGGAATCAGCAACTCGGATCTCCTCTTGACTTAAAGAAGTCGCGAGAAAAGAACAAAAGGGTTGTTCTTGGGGGACCAGGAATCAGCGATTCGGATCTCCTCCGGACTTAAAGGAGTCACGAGAAAAGAGATAATGGTTGTTCCTGGGGGGACCAGGAATCAGCGACTCAGATCTCCTCCGGACTTAAAGGTGTCATGAGAAAAAAAGATAAAGGTTGTTCTTGGGGGCCTGGAACCAGTGACTTGGACCTCCTCCGGACTTAAAGGAGTCACGAGAAAAGGGATAAAGGTTGTTCCTAGGGGACCAGGAATCAACAACTCGGATCTTTTCTAGTCTAGAGGAGTCACGAGAAAGGGACAAAAGATGTTCTTGGGGGACCAGGAATCATTGATTCAGATCTCCTCCGAACTTCAAGGAGTTACGAAAAAATGGGACAAAGGTTGTTCCAGGGGGACCAGGAATCAGCGACTCGGATCTCCTTTAGGCTTAAAGGAGTCGTGAGAAAAGGACGAAAGGGTCGTTCCTAGGCGACCAGGAATCAGCGTCTCGAATCTCCTCCAGACTTAAAGGAGTCACGAGAAAGGGACAAAAGTTATTCTTGGGGGACCACAAATCAGCAACACAGATCTCCTCTGGACTTAAAGGAGTCACGAGAAAGGGAAAAAAGCTATTCCTGGGAGAACCAGGAATCAACGACTCGGATCTCCTCCAGACTTAAAGGAGTCGCGACAAAAAGGACAAAGGTTGTTCCTAGGGTACCAGGAATCAGCGACTCGGATCTCCTCCGGACTTAAAGGAGTCACGAGAAAAATGATAAAGGTTGTTCCTAGGGGACCAGGAATCAGCGACTTAGATCTTTTCTGAACTTACAGGAGTCACGAGAAATGAGATAAGGGTTGTTCCCAAGGGGACATGGAATCAACGACTCGGATCTCCTCCGGACTTAAAGGAGTCACGAGAAAAGGGATAAAGGCTGCTCCTGGAGGACGAGGAGTCAGCGACTCAGATCTCCTTCGGACTTAAAGGTGTCACGAGAAAAGGGATAAAAACTGTTCCTAGGGGGACCATGAATAAGCGACTCGGATCTCCTCCAGACTTAAAGGAGTCAAGAGAAAAAAGACAAAGGTCGTTCCCAGAGGAACGAGAATCAACGACTCGCAACTCCTCCGGACTTAAAGGAGTCTCGAGAAAAGGGATAAGGGCTAAAGGTTGTTCCAAGGGAACCAGGAATTAGCGATTCGGAACTCCTCTGGACTTAAAAGAGTCGTGAGAAAAGGGACAAAGCTGCTATTGGAGAACTAGGAGTCAGCGACTCGGAACTTCTTAGGACTTAAAGGAGTCACGAGAAAGGGAAAGGACTGTTCCTGAGGAACCAGGAATCAGCGACTCGGATCTCCTTCGGACTTAAAGGAGTCGCGAGAAAAGGGACAAAGGCTGCTCCTAAGGGACCAGGAATCAATGACATGGATCTCCTCCAGACTAAAAGGAGACACGACAAAAGGGATAAAGGCTGTTTCTGGAGGATCAGGAATTAGCGACTCGGATATCCTCTAGACTTAAAGGAGTCACGAGGAAAAAGATAAAGGTTGTTCTTGAAGGACCAGGAATCAACAACTCGGAACTCCTTCGGACTTAAAAGAGTCAAGAGAAAAGGGATAGAGGGTTGTTCCTGAGGGACCAGGAATCTGCGACTCAGAACTCCTCCAGACTTAAAGGAGTCACGAGAAAAGGGATAAAGAGTTGTTCCTGGGAGGCCAAGAATCAACAATCGAAACTCCTTCGGACTTAAAGGAGTCATGAGAAAAGGGATAAAGAGTTATTCCTAGGGAACCAGGAATCAGCAACTCGGATCTCCTCCAGAGTTAAAGGAATCGCGAGAAAAAGGAAAAAAGGGTGTTCCTGGAGGCCAGGAATTAGCAACTTGGAACTCTTCTAGACTTAAAGGAGTCATGAGAAAAAGGATAAAGGTTGTTCCTGGGGGACCAGAAATCAGTGACTCGGATCTCCTCCAGACTTAAAGGAGACACGAGAAAAAGGAATAAAGGCTGCTCCTAGGAGACCAGCAATCAGCAACTCGGATCTCCTCTGGATTTAGAGGAGTCGCGAGAAAGGGACAAAAGCTATTCTGGGGGACCAGAAATCAGCGACTCTGATCTCCTTCAGACTTGAAGGAGTCACAAGCAAAAGGATAAAGGTTGTTCCTAGGGGGCCAGAATCAGTGACTCGAATCTCCTCCGGACTTAAAGGACTCACGAGCAGAAGGGATAAAGGCTATGTGCAACTTTCTTGCTAGCCAGGAGATTTGTTCTTGTCTGTAGCTTGCTTGCTTCGCTGTGTGACTGCTCTATCTGTTCACTTGATGATGGTTGATCCGGATAAACTGCTGCTCGGATTCTGCACTGATGCAAGGAGCTTGGTTAGAAGGGTTTCACGAGGGCCTTGTTTCCTCCTCGAAGATGGACTTGTTGGACGGTTTCTAACATCTCTTTAGGTTCACTGTTGTGTAACCAGCTGACTTCTTCGTAGTTTGACTTTGGCACTGGACTGTCGACTGAGCTCTCGCCTGCTGATCAGGGGAGTACGGATATTTTGACTTTGCTCTGATCTCAGAGGCTCATGGCTATTGTTGTCCTCGTTTCTGTGCCCAAGCTATGGAGGAGACAACATGTTTTGGACGAAGATACTGTCGCAAGAAGGATCGACCAACAGGGCAGTTGACATGCCCCTAGTTGATAGGGAATATTATCACCACAAAGGTAGTTGACATGCCCCTGGTGTACGGTATCCTCTGCCAGGTCTTTGACTGAAGAGCAGCTGACATGCCTTTAGTTTGGGACATAGCGGGACCTTGCGAAGTGGACAAATAATAATGCATGCAAGAATGATGGTGTTGTGTTGTGTCATCCCTCAGAATGAATTTGGAATGCTAATCATGTCTGCTATGAGAATAGAAGAAGGCCTCGGTTCACAAGACACTACCCGGACTTCTAGGCTATTGGTGGCTCTCTGGGATGGACTATTCAGTAGGTTAGGCTCTATGCCAAACGTTTGGGGACTTAGACCTACTTTTTTGGCTTTTAGCTTATTTCTTTTCTCCCTCTTATGCTCGTAGGCACGCTCTAACCCTCGCTTGGGGGTAATGGGCATCCAGATTTGGAGGGGGCTGCTGGGATTATATGCAAAGGGGTGGCTAGTCCTTTTGGTTACATGGATCTTTGAGATGCTTGCTTCGACTCCTCCCTAAAGTAAGTGATAGGGATAAAGTTGGCCTACTTGCCTCTCTCTGTTAGGGATAGCTTCTGTCTTCTTATTTCTTTTATACTCTTGTGGATATTTTTATTTTTCTATTTTGGCTCACACTCATGCTCGCTCCTAACATTTTATCTCCCTCTGGAGGTGTAAGTCCCTATGGGAGTTTGGACATTTCGCTTAACCATGTTTGGGTGGTGGCTCCCTCGCTCACTAAGATGTCTAGGTAGTGACAATTGAAGAGGTGTAGACCCTTCTCAAGCAGGCTAGCTATTCTGATTCTCGTCATCAAGAAGTGATGCTTTATGCATGGATGGATGTAGTTATTGATGTGCTTAAGTTACTAATGCGCATGAAAATAAAAAAGCAAATGCTATGGATTAAATGCACTTGGATTGTCTTTATTTTAGAAATATGCATGCACGATGAAGTGGTGGATGATACATGATGCGCCAAAGGATACT
>JAMKQA010021422.1:0-19735 GCA_024699735.1 Posidonia australis | reverse complement strand
GACTAAGCCGGGGTTGGCTGAACCACTATAAATCTTGTGTCTTTGCGATTGAATGCTTTTGTGCTAAAATTCTTGAATTGCATCATAAATTCCAAAGACTTAATTAAAACCGGAAAATCTCTATTCAACCCCCCTCTAGAGAAGCCTTAGTATCCTACATTCTAGTCTAGACTTCCTCCGTGGCTTGCTCCCCTCTTTCTTCGGTCGATGCCTCCTTTGTCTTTTCTCATCTGCCGGCGGCTTTGGCACTATTCCTACGAGCTCTTGTCTTTCCCCGCTGCTGGTGTGCTTCCTTTGAGTTGCATCGTGAGATATCAATGGCAATGAGGGTTGGGTCACCGATCTTGGGATCTTAACATGTGCTCTTGTGGATTTTTCAAGGTTTCCCAATGATGGTTACTCCTCCCCACTGCTCAGATGTACTGAGATGCTGGCTTGACGTGCTTTCTGACAGTGATCGGGAGAAGCTATGATGCTAAGGGATCTCTAGGTGACTCTTGAAGATCAAAGACGTTGAGGTGAGCCAATATCTTCTAGTGTGTTGTGACCATATTCTGGAAACTAGCCCATCATGTGTTCCGGTTTGGCCGAGAGGAGTTGACCATCACCTTAGAGGAAACCAGGTAGATTTGTGGCCTGTTGAGACTGCTACGGGCCCCAATCATTATGCGTCGGACTGGGTATGCATCCGCCCTTTCCCAGCTAAATAGTTTAAATACTATAGAATGCAGGAGGTACCTAATCTACGCAGATGGCTCCGAACCTATGCTCCGCCTGGATTACTTTGATGAAGTGATCATGAGACGCTCCGCACTGGGCGATGATCTATGGCTGCACAACTTTGTCCTCCGTTTCCTTGGGGAGTTCATATTCAGTCATGGCCGAATGACAGTAGCGATTGAGGTAGCTGAGATCGCTATGGCGGTGGTAAGCAAACCAATTGATTTGGCTCCCGTGATCCTGGCGAAGACTTATCGGGGCATGGACTGTGCTCTTCACTGGTGTCGCCATTTCTACGACTGTGGAGCACTAGTACAGGTAACTTTGAATTTTGTTGGGATTGACACATCTGTTTACTGACTCAATGCTTTGATAGGTGTGGCTGGCGGCTCACATGGGCGTTGAGGTCCAACGTCCTCAGAGGCCGGCATTTGAGGCTTACTACTAAAGCGGGCATTCCTGGACCATTTCTAGGGTACGGGAGTTCTCCGAGAAGCTGGAGGGACTGTCTGGAGATCAAATAGCTTGGCAGATCATCCCATCAACCACAGAGCCTTTCGTAGTGTTCTTTAATGGCACTGACATTAGGTGGTCATTCTGCCTGGCCTGACTGGAGGAGTGGAGTATCACCCTGTTCATGCCCTACGCCAGTTTGGTTTTCGCTAGGATGCCTTTGAGCAATCTCCAATGCCTACTATCTTCCGGTTGTATCCTCAGAATTCCACTGCCATGACTGCTGAACTGGCTCGTCTGCTACGGACTAGCGTTAGCTCTAGTGACCTGACTCTGGTGAGAGGCACGGGCCATTCTGAGACATATAAGACGCACACACAAGCGGATTGGCCAATTAGTGAAATGGCCCTTGGCGCTCCTCTGTTTCAAAATGCTAGCAGCTCAAAGAGGCCTCAGACTAGAGGGAATAGCTGATCCGAGCACACGTGGTGTACTTCTGTGATTCATTCCAATGATTGTACCTTGTATCTTAAATTTCAATGCAGAACATATGTTCTTTCATTGTGTTCTCCTTTATTTCTTTCTATGATTAGATACTGTGAGTGACTCTACCATAGCATCAGGATCGGCCAAATCACCTACCCTTTTGTAGGTGTAGATTGGATACATTATTGTGACTTGCCTGGCTCGGCCTCTGACTAGGTATGTGGGAGGTACTTCTACTATAAGTTGGCCACTGGTGTCGCTGGTGGAAATGAGCATCTTCTATGCACAGCTACCACGCAGCACCCGGATGTGGGGACAATTGTTGAAGTTCCCTGGTCACCGGAGTCCCAGTCTGGAGTGCTTTTGGGCTCGATGATCTGCCTCTATCCATTCTTTCTACTGGCTTTTGGTGTGGGGTTACTGACTTGCGTCGATCTCTTGGCTTGAAATACCCGATCAAACGTCCATTTGCCAAAATGCAATTGACATGCCCCTGGCTATGGGCACTTCATCTAGTGGGGCTTGAGCATTGGTTGCTGGTGTGTCCCTGGCTGAGATGTGGTTGGCTAGAGGCAGCCACGAGGGCAGCTGACATGCCCTTAGCCACAGATGCCCTGCTGAAGTCAACCAAGTGGGCAGCTGACATGCCCCTAGCTGAAGGTGAACCATGTGGGAAGCTAACATGCCCTTGGTACGGATGTTCTACTGAGGTCAACCATGTGGACAGCTGACATGCCCTTGGCTGGAGGTGGATCGCCGACGTCGACCGAGAGGGCAGTTGACATGCCCCTGGCTGGCGACTAGGCAAAGTCCTTTCCCGTGATAACTGGCAATGGAGGAAGTAATGCAGATGTAGATGCATGGATTGTGCTTGCTTAGTTATGCTGGGCCCTCAGCATTAGGAGAGCTTTGGTGCCTACCTGAACCAAAATGGGGGATTTGGCTGCCCGAAGGACTCTATCCGAATCCCTAGCTGGCGGGTGGCACTCTGGTAGCGGGGGGGTTGTGCTAGGACAGTGGACACTGGAATGATGGATAATCTGGTGATAGGCGTTTAGACGGTGACGAGGCTAGGGCTCCACATCAAACTCTCTAGGTCCCACACCTACTCTTTTATATTATTAGCTTTTCATTTACTCCCTCATAGGTGTGTGGGTTCCCTCTACTCCTATCAGGGGGTAATGGACACCAAGGTGGGGGCTTTTACTAAGAAGGGGGGCTAGTCCTTCAAAGGTGTGGGTGGTTCAGGCGCTTGCTCCGACTCCTCCCCGGGGTACAATAGGGGTAGAGTTGGCCCACACACCTCTCTCTAA
Source organism: Posidonia australis (assembly GCA_024699735.1). Taxonomy (NCBI): domain Eukaryota; kingdom Viridiplantae; phylum Streptophyta; class Magnoliopsida; order Alismatales; family Posidoniaceae; genus Posidonia; species Posidonia australis. The sequence continues at coordinate 16,763 of JAMKQA010021422.1, read as the reverse complement.
GGCTGGCTTCTGTCTTCTCTTTTTTTTTTGTGCCCTCTATGCATTATGATTTTTCTTACTCACTCTCACTCACACCCTAGCATTTTATCTCCCTCTTGGAGGTGTGGGTCCTTAGAGAGTTTGAAGCTTCGTCTTGCTCTCGATGGGAGGTTGCTTCCTCACTTGCATGACGATCTAGATAGAACTCTTTGGGAAGTGAGAACCTTTCCCAAGGCAGGCTAAGCTTTTCTGATTTCATCATCGGGCCATGCAAATGGTGTATGTCTATGCATTCCTATGCAAGAAGCAAAAAACACATGGATGTCGAGTGCATGTGCTGTATGAATGCAGGGATGTATGTTACAATAACTCGATGTGAATGCAATGAAACAGAATGAACAAATGTCGGTGATACGGATTACAAATTGATAATGCAATAATGCAGGGTGCTCAGATGTAGGGGAGAGGACTTTGCCAAGCGCGCTAGGACCTAGTCACTGGTAATAGTTCTTCAGGTAGCATGTGTTGATCAGCTCAGACTGCTCGATGTGATCCATGTCCTCTAAGATTACAGCTCCTCTTGAGAAAGTCTGCTTGACGATAAAGGGACCTCGCCAGTTGGGTAGGAACTTTCCACGAGCATCGGGCAAATGAATGGCTCGCAGCACCAAATCTTCCGGCACTAGGCTTTTAGGTTGGACCTTCTTCTGATAAGACTTGGCCATGTGTTTCTGATAGCACTAGGCATAATGCAAGGCCTGCAACCTGCACTCGTCTATTAGGTTCAGCTGTATGCACTGATCTTTGATCCATTTTGCCTCCTCTAGCTCTACCTCCCTCAGGATTCTAAGTGACGGAATCTCTACTTCAATGGGGAGAACTGCCTCAATGCCATAGACCAGTGAGTATGGGGTCGCCCCTGTAGAAGTCCGGATAGATGTCTAGTAGGCCCATAATGCGTAGGGGAGCTGGTCATGCCAATCCCGATGAGTCTTTTCCATGTTCTTCAAGATCTTCGTGAGGTTCTTGTTGGTGGACTCCATAGCGCCGTTCATCTACGGGCGGTACGAGAAGGATCTGTGATGCTTGATGTGGAGGCTCTACAAGAAAGCCTCCACCCTCTTGACTATGAAGTTCTTTCCATTGTCGGAGATAAGGGTGAGAGGAACCCCATACCGGGCTACAATGTTGTTTTGGATAAACTTCTCCGTAGTCATGGTAGTGACTTCCTTGTAAGAGGTTGCTTCTACCCAAGTGGTAAAGTAGTCGATGGCTACTAAGATGAAGCGGTGCCCATTGGAGGCCGAGGGATGGATGGCTATGATGACATCAATCCCCCATGTTGAGAAGGGCCATGCCGCAGACATACTATGTAGCTGATTAGGGGGAGCATGGATCTGATTCCCGTGAATCTAGCAGTTGTGGCACCTTCAGACGAACTGACAGCAATCCACTTCCATGGTCGACCTGTAATAGTCTTGTAGCATGATCTTCTTAGCCAATAGGACCCCAGTCATGTGTTGACCGCATACTCCGACATGGATCTACAGCATCGGCATCCTTTCTCTCTACACATCTCAACAACATATGGTTATAGGACCTTCTATACAAGCGGCCACCACCTAGCACGTACTTCGACGTGAGCTACTGCATTGTCTCCCTGTCAGTGGTGGGGGTATCAGGCTGGAGGTTCCTAGTTTGCAAGGAAACCTTGATGTCTCCAAACGACATCACTCTATAGCAGAAGACTCTCCAAGGAGTGATGAATGATGTCTTCTCCGTATCCTCTTCTGCCATTCTAATCTGATTGTAGCCTGAAAAGCCATCCATGAATGATAACATCTTGTGCCCTGTGGTGTTATCTACCAGTACATCAATGTGAGGTAGCGGAAAATCATCTTTTGGGCTCACATTGTTTAGGTCTCTATAGTCAATACACATGCGAACCCGTCCGTCCTTTTTTGGCACTAGAACCATGTTGGCTAGCCATTCTGGGTAAAGGATGACCTTAAGAAATTTGACTTGATATTGCTTCATGATTTCCTCTTTCAATTTTAGAAGCCACTATGGGTGCCATCTTCTGAGTTTCTGCTTGACTGGCTTGGTATCCGGCTTCAACGACAAGGTATGCACTACTACCTCAACATCCAGTCCAACCATATCATCATAACTCTAGGCAAAAGCATCACTATAATCTTTCAGAAATGTGATAAAATCTACCCTTGCATATGGAGACAATATGGCGTTAATACGAACCTCCTTAGCATCGCCCGGGGCACCGATATTCACCACCTTTGTGTCCGACTGGACGTGCAAATTTGGACCTTTTGGATCGTCGTCGTAGGGGAGGAATTCTGGCACATCTTCTAGATTATCGATGCCCATGTCATCCTCCTCCTCGTATGCTATCAGCTCTGACAATACCTCCTCTTGGAATGTGGAATCAGTGATATCAAAGGAGAGTACCTACTTCGACTCCTGTCCCTGTCTGCGAATGAGGAGGGTTACGCTGACTCTGGTATTCCTGTAGCTGCACTCCGTGGGCTCTGATCCTATGCTTTTTTGCTCTATTGAGGTGCCATCCTATTCTTCTCCCATTGCCACAGTAGTTCTAATATTTTTGGGTTTTTCTATTTTTTCTGATTTTTTTGTGTTTTTTGTACTATTTACAATAATCTTCCCTCAACCGTCTTCTTGTAGGTGACTGCTTTGGGGGCCGCTCCATGGGCTCTCTGAGGAGCCTAGCTCAAGGTCTTTTTTTTTTACCATCGCCTATTTCATGGCGAGGCTTGTGCTGCAAATACCTCCTAGACCCACCTCCCAGCTACTCGGAGATAATCTCCTTTGGTCTAGTCTTGACTGTCTTGCCCTCCTCCACAACCATGATTGCTAGAGGACCCCGCTGGTTCTGGGGTGGGGTGAGATCTAGCTCTAATGCTATTGCTTTTCCTTTCCTATTTCTGTCTTCTTCGGTTGTGTCTTCTACCAAGACCACCAGTTGTTCTTGGAATAGCACCTCCATGTCATTCAGCACTGCGTCTACGTGGGTCTCGATGGCTGCGCCCTCCTCCTCTCCGAGGTGAAGTCGACATAATAGGAGCAAGACTCCGACTGTACCAAAGATATGGGAACAGGAAAGGCTGGGATATTGCTACTGCTGAACTGTCGCATCTAGGACACTGCCGTCTCTGGCAACTCTGTTGGTGGTGTGGCTATTGTGGCTAATTGAAACTGTGGTGCTGGTGCTACGATTGACTATGACTGTGATGCTGCTACTGTTGCGGCCGACTGTGGCTGCCCTGTTGCTACTAAGACGGTGACTGGCTATGGCTATGTTGTTGCTGCTGTGACTATGATTGACTGTGGTTGTGCTGTTGCTGCTCTGACTGTGGCTATGCTATTGCTATTGCAACCGTGCTTGACTGTGGCTGTGATACTGCTACTATGACTGAGACTGACTATGGCTATGATACTACCGCTGTGACCAAGACTGACTGTGGCTGTGATACTGCTGCTATGATCGAGACTGACTACGACTATGATACTGTTGTGATTGAGACTGACTGTGGTTGTGCTGCTACTGCTGCTAGGGGTGGTGAAGCTAGACGGGTGGATGCTGGGACTGCTGCCTGTTGCTACTTTGTTCTGTCTCTTGGGCTAGGCTCAACTGCACTCAAGATGTCTTCATCTGTGTGGTTATCCTCAATGCAAACCCACTCGACAACCTCTACTAGACTTTGCTGTTGCCGCACTGCAATGACCAGGGATGGGATCCTGTTCGGGTCCATCACACCTGCATTAACGAAGTAGATTAAATCTTGAGGGATGAGTAGCCTTCGGTGCCTACGCACACTTCCATGTGGTCCTTGGTATCCAAGTCCTTCGCAATCTCTTCTTTTCTCCACCTCGATGGGCTTTGTAATCCCTTGACCGTATCTCCCAAGCGGTGTTCCCTTTTCATATCCCCATCGGTGATAGAGGTTCTCAACCATCAGCTGAGAGTGGCTACGAACGGACAAGAAGCTAACGCATTTCAATTCCGGAACAAAGTTGACCGGTTCGAAACGATTAACACGTAAAGTACATCCAATGGCTTGGGATCGAAATGGATAGTCTGAAGATCAATAGAAGAGACCATGTCAACCTCGTCTTTCCCAAAGTTCTCTGCCATGACAACGACAATGTCGTCGCCATAGCACAACTTGATCATACGGTGCAAGGTTGACGTGATGACTTGATGCTTGTGCAACCAAGGGTGCCCGAGCAGGAGATTGAAAGCAGGTTCAAGGTCAACAACATAGAATTCGACGTCGAACTAAGCCAGATCGATAGTCAAAGGAATGACCAAAACCCCCAATGTATTGTGGTGCGTGTTGTCAAAAGACATCATCCCTTTGACAGCTGGCGTGATATCCTCGGCCTTGAATCCGATTTTGCTTGCGGTGCACAAGGGGCAGATGTTTAGACCTGCACTGTTATCAACCAGAGTCAAGGGGATTCAGAACTTCTGGAACTACACAGTGACAAATAGTGGTCGGTTGTGATTGGTTCTTGTAAGGGGCAACTCCTGGGATGAGATGGAGATGACATGTGGTGTTGCGATCATGCCTACCATGTTTTTGAGAGTCGTAGGCTCAATGGTGGGGGATACATGGGCTGCCTGGAATACCCTGAGGAAGGCCTCTCAATGTTCGACCGAGGTATCGATGAGGTCCGATATGGATATATCAACTTTGACCTTCTTGAGCTGGGTGGTGACATCATCTGGGGATTTACTAGCACTATTGGTGGTGGGCTTGGGGGTTACTTCCTCGGTGACGGGCTTAGGCGGCTGACTTGCTTGCAGAGGTGGAGGTGATGCTGGTGGCTTGTCTTGGAGACCGGAGCTGGGGGCTTGTACACTCGTCTGAACCATGTGATTTCTACACACATTTTGTGGCATAGTCATACGGTACTCAATAGGTATCCCTAGTCAAATTGATGACCAGGGGTGTACAGGTCGCCAACTCTAGCTGGCCCACTGGTTGGCTAGTGGAGGGCATAGTGGGGTAGGCTGCTAACTGGATGGGTTGGGCAGGAGTTGACTGAAGTCTGGCTTCAAGGCAGATGGTCTGAGCTAGGGAGGATTGCATGGTAGGTGATGTCACCATGTGCTCTGTCCTGACAGCCAAGTGAATCATGTCGACGATGGGCTCTGAACCGGAGAGAAAGGAATGATACAGCTGAGATGGGAATGGTTTAGAGGCCAAGTGGATATGATCAGATGGGTCCATTTGAGAAGGGCTGGACCCAGCAGGAAAGAGGCAGTGAACCCCTGAGGTCCCAGGTGCTCCCGGATTAGTGTGCTAAGGGAGAGGCTGACTGACTATGCTAGGGTGTGGCTGTGCTAGTGCTGGTGCTGGTGCTTGTGCTTGTGCTTGTGCTGGGGCAGGTGCAAGCCCTACATCCTGGGTGTTGATAACAATGACCTTATGGTCAATGAGGTCCTGTATGGCGTTTCAGAGAGTGAAACAGCTATCCGTCGAGTGCCCCAGGGCTCGATGGTAACTACAGTACAAGTTTGCTTTATACCACACCGGTAATGGATTCAGCGGTGGCCGAACGTCCGACTACCTAAGGAGTGATAGCAGCTTGAGAAGGATGGCGCTCAACAGCTCGACCAACTAGGTGAACTCCCAGTCGAATCGCCTGGGCCTCCCTTGTGGGGGTGCTGTCCTTGCCTTGCCAGTGCTACGGGATACACAGGCTTAGCAATGGTTGTGATGTGAGGTGTGTGGGGAGTCCTACATGCTGGAGCATAAACTATCTGATTTTGAGGCGGTGGGCGCACCGTATTCACAGGCACAGTGGAGGACCCAACATACACAACAGCGCTCTTAGGGGGGTCTCTCCTCTTCGGATTGTTGGAGCTAGAGCCGTTGTTGTTGTTGCTACTGTTGTTGTTGGTGCCAGTGTTTTGGTTGGGGGTGGTTGCCTGCTTGGCGAACGCGGTGAGTGCGGGGAAGCTGCCACTTCGTAGCAAGCTCTGCATGCAGGCTCTAGCTCTCCATGTGTGCATTGTGATGTGAACATGATATTTCAATGTAAAGCAAAATGTACATCATCCATAAGGTATAATACATCAAGTGCACACAGGGGAAACCATGCAAGCGAGAAAGAAACCAAAATGAAAGCTAGAGTCTGTTTCCCCAGTGGAGTTGCTAGTTCCTATGACCATGCCTGTAGAGGGGAACCACATATCAATGCGATTGGAACCGCACGGTGGTCGATAGGGCCACGGTGATTTCGAGGACGGGGAGATTGCTCGAAAACACCAGAAAACATGATAAAGGGATAAAACAAGGAGTCACCACCTAGTCTATTAGAAATGGGAAGACGAGGAAAACCGTATCGAAAACAAAAACTTGAAATCGAATGCAAAATAATAGATGACTCATGCCAAATGGATTCGACACATGGATCATTGTGAACCAAAGAAAGGATAAGGACTCCTATTACGTATGGGGAAGGTGTTAGGCACCCCCACACACCCAACAAGTCGTCTTTCTTGGAATTCCGCTCGCATGTATGGACATGTTGGCACTTAGATGCCAATTAATAGGGTTATATGGATGATGCAAGAGAAATAAATTATATGACTAAGGAAACAAGTCGATTTAAAAAACTAAGCACGATCAAAGCAGGAAACATAAAACAAAAACATAGGGTGGAAGCATGGTGGGACCCATGGCAAGGTTGTGCTAGATTTCACCCCTAGAGGACACGTGCATGAGCAACGTGCCACTCGTGCGCACACTCAGAACGTCCATCCAAGAGATGTCATAGTCGTTTGCCATCGTTGCCTTGTCCACGGCACACAGGGGCTACTATGGAATGGCTATCAAGATGTAGGAGAATAAACATGCTAGGGTTCATATGTGAGTTTAGAACCAGGGAACCACTACATGTAGGAACACTTAAACAAAAACAAGGGATTCAAGCAAAACCAGGGAGTAAAACAATGCTAGTAGAAACACTTATGTAGGGCTGGCCTAAATAGGGAAGGTGAGGCCTTGGCTTGGTTGAGTCTGACCCCGTCCAGGCCCTGCTCGATACGCGCATGGGTGGCACGCAATCTGGGCGCACTGGTAGATGTAACACCTGTAAAATTCATTTTGTAATTATTTACAATTTAATGAATTTTATTCCTGGACAGGCGTTACTGTTCCGCAGCCTATTGTGTGATTTTGTGCTTTTGGGCTTGGGTCTCGTGGGCCGACTTCTTTTGCAAGTCCTAGAGCGTGGTTGACACTGTGCATTGTGGCACTATGCGTGTGGGGCCCGGGGTGGGGTCCATGTGGGGTCTGCACCGTGGGCTAGTAGAAGTGGCTGGTGGTTGGGCAGAGTGGCCAGTGTGCTCGTGCAGTGTGTCGGTGGCTGAGACGTGCAGGTGAGCACGCTCCCAGCTACTGCATGCGTAGGCTTTATAAGCTACACCGCACTCCCCTACCGCTCGTCGCTGTCATCTCCTTCTTTCTTCTTCTTTCCTCCTCCTCCGCGGGCGTGCATCCCTCCTTCCCCACCTTCCTTTCCCTTCCCTTTCCTCCCCACTCCTTCTCCCCCTTCTCCTTCCACCCGTCCTCCCCTACATCCCCTGTTTCTTCTTCTGTTTGCACGCCGGTGAAGAGAGAGAAGCTGAGGCACTGTGCTGGCTCGTGGTCGCTTGGGAAGCTCTAGTGCGATGTCTTTGAGGTCGTGGTGTGGCCGTGGTCATGCAGGGTCGTGGATGTTCGTCGGAGTCGGTCAGAGATCGTCGAAACGCATTTTCAGCTACGTATCCCATATTTAATGTGTAGAAATCAGGTAAAATGGTAGAAATGCCTAGGATGCATGTAATCTAGGCTAAATTGAATGTTTTAGATTTTTTGAGAATTTATTGTGCCATTTATGGATATTTTTGGCAGTTGGTGTGTTTTGGGTCATTTTGACCCTTCTGCCTTTGTGATTTTATATCTTGATGCATGGTGAATGGATTTTAGTTTTGTTTGTTGGGATTTGGAGTAGACTCGAGGGCATCTTATGTTTTATGCAAGATTTTTGGTGTTTGTTTAGGGGGTCCGATTGGAGGTCCCAATAGAGGCGATTTCGGATTGTAGGGTTTTTGACCGTTTTCTAGGTCGCAGAATTTGACATACCGAATTGAAAACGGCATACCGAATCAGTAAATTTCAGTATACCGACATCGTTTGGTATACAGTTTTTCTGTTAGTTTGGTCCTCCGGTCGATTTAGCCTATTGAATCACCCTGGTCGACCGATCCAATGGATTTCGGCATACTGGAGCAAGAACGGCATGCCGAATCAGTGGATTTCGGCATACCGAACCTGTTTCACGGCATGCCAAATCGGGGCCCAAATAAGTTTATAAAAATCTGATTTGCGAGAGCTTTCTAGATTGGTTTGTTTTGTCCCATTGAGAGGGATTGTGGACCGTCAGTGGTGGTCCCCTGAGACCCCTGATGCGCCGTTTTGCTGAGGTTTTGGAAGAATTTTCAAAGATATGAAAATGGTTTTGGAAAATGGATTTCAAGGAAATAGTTGGCCTATTTTAGAAAATGTTTTCTTAGTTTTCTATGTGCGGGCCGAGACAGTGTGGGACCTTGTTGTCCAGACTAGGGAATGTGACGACATTCTTGGGTGGTCGGACGCGACTCCTTGGTTGAGGTCGGGGACCGAGATTACCTAAGGCTGAGGGGCGTCGGGTCTTGGAGGTATGAGACTCCTTGACTGTCGTCTCAAGGCTAGGATTGTGGTCCGAGGGTTGAGGTGTCTTGTGGCATGACGGGGAGGTATGATACTCCTACTGTCACTGTGAGCACTGAGGCTCGTGTGTTGTCAGGTGTGGAGGTATGACACTCCCTCTTGAGCACCGTGTGTGGAGGACGTCATGAGGAGGTTGACCTTGTGGTGGCCAGTGCGAGTGGGACACATGCCCCGTAGTTGGTAGCATCTTGAGAAACAGGATAGCATTCCCAGGGAGGGGTTGTCTTTTTTAGGGTTCTTCAGGTAGGGAGAATCACAATATGGTGATCACTCCCGCATAGGGTGGCTTCACTATGGCAGTGCAGAACGCCGTGGTCGCTCTTTGGAGAACTGTGTGTGGCCAGAGTTAGGTTACCTTACGCTGAACTTCCTGACTCACTGTGTATGGTTTTGGCCATTGAGGGCCTTTGCTTGTGGCTTTGGGCTAGTAGAGCCTTGGTTGTAGTTTTGGCCAACGTGGGCCTAGTTTGTGAGATTTTGAGAAAATAATTTGTGAAATGAATTTAAAAGGAAAATTGATTATAGTTTTGTTTTTCATTGTTTTCGTGGAGTGCGTACTAGGTGACTTTTGCCACTCATATGTTTTTTCCTCGTGATTTGGTTTGCAGGTGCAGGCATGTAGAGGGTTAGCGTAGTGCATATAGTCTGGAGTCTCCTAGTCGCACACACAGGTTCCTGGTAGTTAGATATTTACTGTTTGGCTTTAATTTTCTCGTAATTTAATTTGTTTTAAATTATTGTGGAAAATGTGGGACGTTACATTTTTGGTATCAAAACTCCAGGTTCCCCAGATTGTACTACACCTAGGGTGTCCGGTATAGAGACTCTATAGGTTTTGTGTGCATTGTAGAGTCTGCACCTAGTTTTTTGCCATGGTTTTTGGGTTGTTTTGTTTGTAGTGCAGGTACTTTGCCTTTCTTCGACAGGATGCCTCCTCGAGGTCGTAAGGGCAAGGCCCTCTATCGAGGAGACCGAGTCCTGAGTAGACATAGGCGGATGGAAGATGGTTCGTGCGAAACTAAAGAGTTTGACATGCGAGATCTCTCACCCGTTCAACAAGAGTAGTGCCAGTGAATCGTCGGGTGACCCGTGGCAGAACCAGTTCACGAAGCTTCGTCTGCCGTCATTCAAGGGCAAGGTCAGTGTTGAGGAGAGCGAGGCTTGGTTGGAGAAGGTGGTGAAGATGATGGAGAGCATGGCGTGCCCAGAGGAGCATTAGGTGCGGCTGACGACCTTCCTGCTGGATGGTGAGGCAGATAGGTGGTAGAAGTTTGTGAGGTGGCTAAAGTTCCCGGACTCAGTCACTGTTAGCATCTAGTGGAAGGATTTCAAGGTAGCCTTCTATGACAAGTATTTTCCCGCTCATGTGAAAGAGCAGCTTCGCCGAGATTTTCGGAATCTAGAGCAGGGCACGATGTCGGTGCTCAAGTATGAGACTGATTTTGCTCGGTTGGAACGCTTTGCTCCTACCTATGAGTCTGAGGAGGAGTGGGCGCATAGGTTTCTGGACGACTTGAACCCAAGGCTATGGATGAAGGTGATGGGCTGTCGGTGCCAGACTGTGGAGGACATGGTTGGGATGGCTTACCGCTTCAAGGCAGAGCATCAGAAGTTTCTAGAGTGTCGTCCCAAAGGGAAGGGTAAGTCTTTTTTTACCTCCCGGTTCTCTTTCTCTAGTCCTCCAAGTGCTGGTAGTTCGAATAGCCCTGAGAAGAAGTAGAAGGTGAGGTCCAGTGTTTCCTTTACGGGCAGGCAGAGTATGCTGGGGTTAGCGGAGTTGGCCTCAGTTAGACAGGGTCAAGTGCTCCCAGTGGGAACCAATGCTTCAATTGTGGTCAAGTGGGCCACATCGCTGCATGTTGTCCTCATCCTAGGGGAACGCCCTCTCCAATGGTGTGCTATAATTGTGGGAAGGCGGGACACGTTCAAAGATCATGTCCAGAACCACCTAAGAAGGTAGGAAGCGCCCCATAGCAGCTAACTAGGGGACAAGTGTTCACCATTGTAGCTCCAGGCGCTAGGTCTTCAGGAGATGTTGTTGAGGGTAAGGATGAATAATTGGTTCTGTAACCCTCTAAGATATATTATAATCTCCTTGTAATCTGTACATCTACCTGATTGAATAGTTGTGTGGTGTTGTTGTTTGTTTGGCCATCACGATTTCTTGAATCAAGGCTTAGCAAAACCACAATGCCACCCAAGCACAACCACAATGCCACATAGGTGCAACCACCATGCCACACAAGCGCAACCACAACAATCACAACAAGCCAAACAACAATTTGTTGTGTTGGCAGGACCCTTACAACCAACACTAGCCACAAGTTGTTACCAAAGTGCACTACACTACCACAAACCTGTCACCCTATAAGGAGTAAGCTCGTCTGAATGACCTACCTTGTTGGCAAGACCCTAGCAAGGCTAACCTTCCTTGAGAAAGCCACTCATCCTCCTCGAGCAAGTTGTCCTCTCTCAGGGCAACACCACAGGATACGCCCTCTCGGCATCCTCACTAGACCTCATCCTTGGTCTCTAAGTCACTTGGACATCAAACTAAGCAAGTAGTTTGTGACCCAAAGGGGTCTCAACCATCCTTAGGAGTTCAACCAGGAGTTTCAGCTTCTTAGTCCCACAATGCTGCAAAACACTCAGACCTCACCCTAAGCAAGTAGCTCATGACAATAGGGTTATCAATCATCCCTGAAGGCCGACCGAGAGCTTAGGTCTCCCGATCCCCAGAAATTTTCCAAATCATTTGCAAAACTGATGTATTCTCTTTCCAAAATCCTTTTACAAACAATTTCAAAATCCATTTAAATCACACACCCCAAAACACAGCTCAAAACACATCCTAGACAACTCCTCTGTTATGCCTAAGAAACCACACTTTGGGAGCGTTTGAGTTTTAGAGTGCCTCGCTCAACTCACGACGACAACACAAGCAGAACACCCAAAACAGCAATAGACAAATAACAACACCTTCTAGGTATAAAATTTACCCAAAAGAAACCACACAGAAACCAACACAATGGTCTCGAAGTCCCACTTAACTATGAAACCAAACATCAACACAAACCACACTTAGAATCCTAAGTTCTGGTGTCAAAGTATAAGACGCCTACAAGCCTGTGTCTTACATAAGACATAGCTAATTTAGTGTCAAACACCAAAACAATGCCACCGAATACCTAATTCAGTGCACCACGCTTAAAACCAAACCAATATCTAATCCTAGGGTTAAGCATTAACCCTAAATCTAAACCATTTAAGGGGAAACCCTAGTATTTCTAAGTTCTTTAGTCTTTTATTAACTACCAATCAAGGGGGAAAACTTGCTAAATCATTTTAGACATTCCTTAAATCATCTCTAATTATTCCTAATCATCATATTCTAAAATCCTCTTAAAAATAAGCCTACACTCAAATCCTTCCACCAAAGGGGTCCAAACATAATTAAAGGCATCAAAACCACTACATGTGTCCATTCCACATCGCAGAACCAATTTATAACTAGAATTAATCCCTAGCCAAGCAAGGACACAAAAACATAGCATCATAGGCAACACCAATGAGCTATGCACAACTACATGTGTTAATTATAACAATGGATCTCATTTGCTAGTCATGAACAAAAAATTAGAGCATATCAAGGCAATAATCACGAGCCATGCTCAAACCACACAATCACGGCATCACAAGATGTAACGACCCCCAAGTCGCTACCACTAAACCAAACTACAAATTTCCATTTTTACTCATTTTTACCTTTGTTATTAACCAACAATTACACTAAAGATGTAGCTGAGGCTAAGCACACTCAACAAAAAAAAATCATTAAATAACAGAAATAAAACTAAACTAACACTCACCTAGATCCCTGATGTGTGGCGGCATGACTCCCCCTATATGCACTAGCAACCAATAGCTACTATCCTACACCTACCAAAACACACATAAAACAAAGCACACGTGAGTGACCACTCAACGGTCACGCAGCACGCACCACACCTACAACTCGACAACCAATGCCAATGGCAACCAAACACAGGCATCACACTCAGATGCCACCAAACCAAGAGGGCAATCTACCGATGCCAAGTACAAAACCACTGGCATCTCTCTCGGATGTCGTAACACCAAACCAGCCAGTCTACCATAGCCTAGTAGGCCACAAAATCACAAAACCGTGCCTTTAAAATCATTCTTTTCTTTTCCTTTTCAAAACCATATGCGTGCACTTTTAAAACCTTTTATGCATGTCCAAGAAGGTTAGTCTTGCCATCTCAAGCCCAAAACCACACCAAAGCACAACTATAGAGACTTTACTCTGCATAACATAGTCCCCTCTAGACCCAAGTACAACACCAAGCCACGAAACCTCTGCTCCCAAACCATGGAGCCATCGCTCTCAAAACACTGTGCCTCAACAGGCGCCAAAGCCATGGCCTCCAATAGGCCTAGAGCCTGATTTCTTGAACCAGGACTCCACACAAAACACAAATACAAGCACAAATAGTGTGTCGAACTGCTCGATGCCAAGCAGACAACACTGACCACAGGCAGTCTACCAAGGAGTGACCACGGTGTTTGCACTGCCACAACGTGCCATCCTGTGCAGGAGTTGCGTCATCCCGCGATTCTTCTACCTGAAGAACTCTCACAAAGCCAACTCCTCTAGGGAAGGCAGTCCTATCTCTCAAGACGCTACTAGCTACAGAGCATGCTCTTCACACGGTGCTCAAGAAGGAGTCTCATACCTCCACACCTAACAATACCCGAGGCTTAGTGCTCACAACGACAACAGGAGTATCATACCTCCCCGTCATGCCACGAAACTCCTCAACCCATGGACTACAACCCTAGCCTTGAAACGACAATCAAGGAGTGTCATACCTTCAAGACCCGACGAACCTTAGCCTTAGGTATCTCGGCCCTAATGCAAACAGAAAGCATCGGAAAACTCTTTCCAAAACCAATTTCAGATCTGTACTTTCCTCTTTCCAAAACTCTCTTTTTGGAAAACCTTTTCAAAAACCATTAAATATCCTTTAGAACTCAAGAAACACAGTGCCCAGCAGTGACACGGAAACCAAAGGCCGAGAAGCCACAAACAAAACACAGCCTCGACAGCTCTCCTGTCAGGCCCAGGCAACACATTTTGGGAGTGTCTAGGTTCATGAGCACCATGCTCAACCTACGACCATAATCTAAGAAAACACCAATAAAAACGTCCTCTAAGTGTTAAACCCACCTAGAAGACACCATAGCAAAACAAACACAACCAGAACTCCATGTTCTGATGCCCAAGTATAAGACACCTACTGGCTTGTGTCTCTCGTGAGCATAGTCAGATTGGCTCAAACACCTAGAACAATGCCATTGAATACTTTTGTAACACCCGTAAAATTTATTTTGTAATTATTTACATTTTTATGAATTTTATTCCGGGACGGGTGTTACTGTTCCGAGGCCCGTTGCGTGGTTCTATGCTTTTAGGCTTGGGCCTCATGGGCTGGCTTCTGTTTGCGTGTCCCTGTGCATGGTTTGGCATTGTGCATTATGGCATTGTGCGTGTGGGGCCCCGGTGTGGGTTCGTGTGGGGCCCAGGTGTTGGGTCCTCATGGGGCCCGCATTTGTGCGCTGTTGGTTGTGGCTGGTGGTTGGTTGCTCGTGCGGTGTGCCGATGGCTGAGGCGCGCAAGTGAGCACATTCCCAGCTACTGCAGGCGCAGCCTTTATAAGCCGCACCGCACTTCTCCTCGCCGCTCATCGTCGCCTTCTTCTTCCATATTCTTCTTTCCTTCTCCTCCCCGATGCGCACATCTCCTTCCCCCACCCTTCCTTTCCTTCCTCCCCACTCCTCCTTCCTCTTTCCCCTCTTCTTCTCCTTCCACTCATATCCCCTGTTCCTTCTTCTTGCACGTCGTCGGACAAAGAGAGAGGGAGGGAGTGAAGTGGAGGGATGTAGTGGCTGCGGCAGTGTGTGGATCTTGGGTGGAGCATCCTCGAGGCTGTGGAGTGCTCCCATGGCTGTGGTTGCGCTGGAGCTCGCCAAAGTCGGCCGAAGATCGCTGGAGTTCGTTTTCAGGTACGCATCTCCACCTCATGTAATAGAGAGCATGAAATTGGTAGAAAATGCTAGGATTGCATGAAATCTAGGTAGATTTACTTTCCTAGCATTTATGGTGATTTATTGTGTATTTATGGTGGATTTATGGACATTTATGCCGATGGTTGCGTTTTGGGTCGTTTTGACCCTTTTGGCTTTCCGATTTTATATCTTGAAGCATGGCAAATGGATTTTCGTTTTGTTTGTTGGGTTTTGGAGTAGACTCGAGGGTCTACATTCTATGTTTTATGCAAGATTTTTGGTGTTTGTTTAGATGGTCCAATCAGAAGTCCCAGTTGGGACAATTTTGGACGATAGGGTTTGGGCCATTTTCTGGTTTCGTAGAATTCAGCATACCGAATTGAAAACGGCATACCAAATCAGTGAATTATGGAATACCGATTTCGTTCGGTATACCGTTTTTCTGTTAGTTTGATCCTGCGGTTGATTCGACTTGCTGAATCACCTCGGTCAACCGAATCAGTAGATTTCGACATACCGAACCAGATTTTCGGCATGCCGAATCAGGGCCCAAATGAGGTGTATAAAATGCATTCTCCGAGGGCTTTCTGGATTGCCGTGTTTTTTCCCATTCAGATGGGATTGTAGGCCATCAGCGATGGTCCCCTGGGATACCTGACGCATTGCTTTGCTGAGGTTTTGGAAGAATTTTCAAAAGATATGAAAATGGTTTGGAAAATGAATTTCAAGGAAATAGTTGGCCTGTTTTGGAAAATGTTTTCCTAGCTTTCTGTGTGCGGGCTGAGACAATGTGGGATCGTGTCGTCGGGACCAGGGAATGTGACGACATTCTCAAGTGGTTGGGCGTGACTCCCTGGTTGAGATCTGGGGCCGAGATACTTGAGGCTGAGGGGCGTCGGGTCCTAGAGGTATGAGACTCCTTGACTGTCGTCTTAAGGCTAGGGTTGTGGTCTGCGGGTTGAGGTGTCTTGTGGTATGATGGGGAGGTATGATACTCCTACTGTCACTGTGAGCACTGAGGCTCGAGTGTCGTCGGGTGTGGAGGTATGACACTCCCTCTTAAGCACCGTGTGTGGAGAACGCCGTGAGGAGGCATACCCTGTGGTGGCTAGTGTGGGTGGGACACATGCCCCATAGCTGATAGCATCCTAAGAGACAAGACAGCCTTCCCAGGGAGGGGTTGGCTTTGTGAGGGTTCTCTAGGAGGGAGAATCGCGGGACGACGTGGCTCCTACACAGGGTGGCACGTCGTGGCAGTGCAGACGCCGTTGGTGGCTCTTCAGTGGACTACTTGTGGCCAGAGTTACGTTGCCTGGCGCCGGGCTTCCTGACTCATTGTGTGTGGTTTTGGCCATTGAGGGCCTTTTCTTGTAGGTTTGGACTAGTAGAGCCCTAGTTGAGGTTTTGGCCAGTGTGGGCCTGGTTTACAAGATTTTGAGGAAATAGTTTGCGAAATGAATTTAAAAAGGGAAAAATTGATTATAGTTTTGTTCTCTGTGGTTTTTGTGGGGTGTGTACTGCATGACTTTGGTCACTCATGCGTTTTCCTTGTGGTTTTGGTTTGCAGGTGTAGACATGCGATTGGTTTAGCGTAGTGCATATAGATCAGAGTCCCCTAGCCACATACACAGGTTCCTGGTAGTAAGATATTTACTGTTTCACTTTAATTTTCCCATAATTTAATTTATTTTAAATTATTGTGGAAAATGTGGGGCGTGACAACTTCATTCAGTGCACTACACACAAAACCACACAAATCCTAGACCTAAGGATGCTATCATTATTCCTAAAGTCCAGTCTAAACTATCTAGGGTGGAATCTTGCTGATTCAATTTAGGCAAACCCTACAATCATTCTCATGGTATCCTAACCATTTATGCCATTATATATACA
>JAMKQA010021421.1:0-24764 GCA_024699735.1 Posidonia australis | reverse complement strand
TTTTCTCCCAAAAAAGGTGTCTTGGAATGGCTTCTATGGAGGTCCTTTTATAGGGATCCAAAGAGAGGTTACTCATGAGAAACAAAGGGTCTTGCAAACGAAAAGCCTCGAATATTCGTTGGCACATTCGTTTGCAAGAGTAACAGCCTGGAAGACGGAAGGTCAGCAGTTGCAGCTGGGCGCCTGATTGGTGAGCTAGTGATGTGCGCGTACTTGGTGAGCTAGTGATGTGCACCTGGAAGGTGCGCCCACCAGGTGTGCCTGTGAGGTGCGCCTGGTTGGTGTGCCAACCCAGCTGACATAATTCTGGACTCTAGCTTGCTAATAGGTTTGGGGCTTGGTTTAAAGGCTGATCACATCTAAAGCAACATTAGGATGCTTATCTCTGGGTTACCTCAAAATCGGGGTGTCTACAGGGAGCTTTGAAAAAACTCTGAGATACTTGAAGGACTATCTCTCATGGCTTGTTGTTGTCAAACACATGTGACATGGTTATCAAAGTCTTTTTAGATGCTGACTGGGCTTCATGTCCTGATGACAGAAGATCTACCACTAGATATGTGGTGTATCTTGGCAACAATCCTATGTCATAGTCTTCAAAGAAGTAGCACACAGTAGCAAGGTGTTCAACTAAATCAGAATTTAGAGCCATAGCTGCTGCTCTTGGTGAGGTCACATAAATACAGTTTGTGTGCTCAGAACTTGGACTCTTCATTTGTAACAGGGTCATACCAGAGACAATGTATTTTGATAATGAGAATGGGTATCAGTGTTTGCGCTCTGGAATTTGATTTCTTGTGATTATAGGAATGTGTGTTGCTGATTGAGTTGCATTTGTGAATGGTTTTCATGATTTGAGCTCTTGTTTTCTCTCTCTGGCTCTATTTAGTAAGGGTCAGGCGAATAGTATAAATGGATAGTGTGTGCAAAAAGACCAGGCAAACCTAGTAGGCGAGTCCACTAGGCATGGAGGATCAGCGAGTATTAGTGGCCCAAGTAGCCAATGCGTAATCTGAATAGTAAATGACAGAAAAACAGTGAATGCCACCTGACTCTCTCTATGTCCGTTCCCTCTACTTTTCCCATCGATTCGCTGCCTGATGCCCTACACTACCTCATCCTGAGAATCCCTTTTGACCAGGGGTGTGGGTGGGTGTTTAAAACACCTATTGTTATGTTGGGGAGAAGCAGAGAATGAGAGAGAGAGAGAGAGAGAGAGAAGTGTGCTCTGAGTAGAGGAGGAAGCTTTGCCGGAGGTGGAGACCGAGACACTAGCGAAGAAAGGGCGCCGATGGTCGCTAGAGAACTCACTAGAAAAAGAAGAATGCTAGTGAACTCCAAGTAGTACAGGTTTCCTCCCTTTTTAAATTCCTAGAATCATGCCTAGGGTTGAATTTAATGAGAAAATCAACATGAACGTATGAAATGGAGGAGAAATCTTTGCATGTGTTGAGCTTTACAATTTCAAGAAGATTACCACGATTTATTGAGATTTATGGTTGATTAACAAGAAATAAATGGGAACATATGTCATGGATATTTTATAAGTATATTGGGGTATTGTTTTGCATGCCCTGAATGTGTAAATATGTCTTGTTATATGTTGTGTATGCTTTATGGATGTTTTAGAGAATTTTTATGTGATTTTCAATATGTTTTTCGAGCTGCCTATGTTTTCTGAGTTTTCTGCAAAATTGTTAGCACGACTAGAAGGCAGATCCTTCCAGCATGAGTCCAGAGCAAGACAAGGTCGTGGGTTGTAGAGGCGTGGAGATGCCGTGTGAGTGTCTGACGTAGATGGCCGGTGTGTTCTACAATTTTTCAGTAAATGCAAACTTTGCTTTCAGTGGTTTTTTTTAAGAATAAATAATGTTAAATACATGGAAAATATGTGAATAATAAATGTAGAGATGGTGATTACCTATAATGAGTAGGAAATACTTGAAAAATGATTGTGAGCCAATAAATGGATAAATAAATGTGAACTAGACTCGACTACTAAGGTGGTTCACTGTAGCAATGTAGTGTACTCGTGGATGGAGCCTTGCCAACTGCTTATGGCCAGGTCAGTCACCAATGGCTAGGGTGATACGACAAGTTTTTGATTCGGATTGAGAATTATGGATTGTGTTTTGGGCTAGATTCTAGGTGAGAATTGCCTCTTGAAATGCATGAAAATGATTTACAAATACGCATGAGTTTTTAAAAGAGAAATGACAAGAAAGTTTTGAAAAGACATGATTTATAAATAGTTTTCTGAATTACGTGTGTTGGCTTTTCAGTATTCATGGTTCTTTGTGGTCGCTTCGCACTTGGTAGTTGCTTAGGTTTTTTTTGTAGATGTTGGTTTTGGGGCGCACACTAGGTGACAATGATGTCACTCATGCATGGTTTTTATTGCTTTTGTCACAGGTGCATAGTTGGAGGTATAGTCTTGTTCTAGTGCAAATTTTCAAAGTCACTTAACCACACACAGGTTTGGGAAATTAGTTCGATTATTTAATTGCTTACTTTTATTAATTTGATTTAATAAATTATTTGGATAGTATCTATACTATTGTGTAGTACTAGGGCGTTACATCATCAAGACACCTCTAGACCTCTTTTGTGATAATATAGGAGCCTTATATTTGATTGCAAATCTTGTGATTCATTCAAGGATGAAACATCTGGAAATAGATTTTCATTATGTCAAGGAAAATGTTTTCAAAATGGATTTGCAAGTTCATTTTAATACAACTAAAGAAGAAGTGGCAGACTTCCTTACAAAGGCTTTATCAAAATCATCTTTTCTTAAACTCAAGAGCAACTTCATGTGGTTGAACCACCATGAGTTTGAGGGGGGATGTTAGTATGTAATAGGAAGTGGTTAAACTAGTTGTAACAAATCCACATGTCATGGTGCTAGTGATCCACATGTCATGATATTAGTGGTTGAGGATGACGCTGTTAGAAAGTTGTTGTGGTTGTTGTAACCAACATGTATGTATATATGAATGAATAGTGTAATGAGGACATAGAAGTCATTACACACTTTCTTAAGCCATATACTTTTCCCTCCATTGGTTTCTTCTTCCTCCTCCTCCTTCTCATCACTAGTTCATCTCCTATTTGATCATCTTGATGGAAGATTGACACTACTGATGCCCCTCCCTAAGTGAGGTCAAAGGGATCGAGACCGATGCTCATGGTTGACAAGACACCACACTTGAAGCTTGTGGGAAGGTAGAGTTTGTTGTTGGTGTTGAGTCGTTTGTCTAGTGGATGCACTAAAAGTTATGACTCATTACTAAAATGCAAGCGTAGATGCAAAAACAATATTGAAATACAAAAGCTAATGTTTATGATGCTAATGTCCAGAGATCCATTAGGGATATGTGCTATTCTGCATAAAGATTATGTAGATGTCGAGTACGCAATGTTGATGCAAAATATGCCATGGTGACGCTGATGCTAATGTTGTAATAATAAGAGATGTAATGCGATGCCGATGCGAATGCCGAATGTTGATGCAGACGTGATGCGATGCAATGTCGATGCGAATGCCAAATGCTAATGTTGATGCGATGCGATGCTTGGTGAAGTTCACAACTAACCAACTAGGGAAAAGGACATTGTAGGCTATCGAACTTGTATGGAGGAGCACCAGATAGGACTAGTAGATCTACAAATCGACAAAGGAGCATGATAAGTAATCAGATTCATCAATTGGATAGTTTAGGTTATCAACCAAACAAGAAAAGGGGCATGGCTAGTTAACCAATCTTGCTAGCTGGGACACTTGACAGTTTGACGGATGTCCTTCAAGTAGTTAGGGCTACCAATCCAAATAAAGGAAGAGATGTGGCAAGATATCAGATTTGTTGACAAGGCAGTGACAATTGATGGATGTCGTCCAGGTAATTTGGGTAACTAGCCCAAAGGGGTGAAAACATGACATGACCATCAAACTTACCAACCATAGGGTAAATGGCAAATGACAGTCTTGCCGACCATAGGGGAAATGGTAGATGATAGTCCTACTAACCACAAGTAAGTAAATAGACCCACTAGCAAAAGGAAATGGATGATAGGTTAACAGACCTACCAACAACACGAATAAAATGATAGGTTAACAGACATGTTCGCAAAACAAGGCAAGATGACAGGTTGATAGACATGTTGCAAACCAGGGCAAGATGACAAGTTAATAGACCTATCGACAAAACAAGGCAAGATGACAGGTTAGTAGACCTATCGGCAAAATACAATGAGATGACAAGTTAACAAACTTATTGGCCAAATGAGGCAAGATGACATGTTAATAGACTAGTCGACAAAACAAAGCAAGAAGACAAGTTAACAAACCTACCAACACTAAAGAGGATGATGACAAGTTAACAAACTTGTTGGTCAAATAAAGGAAGATGACAGGTTAATAGACCTACCGACAAAATTGAGGATGATGACAAGTTAACAAACCTGTCAGCCAAACAAAGCAAGATGACAGGTTAACAAACCTACCGGCAAGAAAGCTAGATGATAGGTCAACAGACTTGTTGGCAAAAAAGAGGATGATGATAGGTTAACTGACCTATCGGCCAAACAAAGCAAGATGATAGGTTAACAGACCTATCAACAAAAAGCAAGATGACAGGCTAACCGACCTACCAACAAAAAGGAAGATGATGATAGGTTAACAGACCTGTCGGCCCAACAAAGGAAGATGACAGGTTAACAGACCAGTCGAAAATCAAAGAGGATGATGAATAACACCAAAGCACAACTAACATGCCCCTAATGTCACAATGAGCGACGGTACTAGCAAGATTGGAGGGTCAATTAAGGAGATACCAGAACAAAATGATGCCCCTGGTATCAAGGTGAGCTGCCATAGAAAAGCTAGAAGACATAGAATGTAGGAGACCCAACCAATTGGTTTAGTCAAAAGAGTTTTCCAAGTAGATTTGTCCATGAGTGCACCTTGGACCACTATTGCTATGTGATCTAATGCTATTGCAAGGGTGTTGAATGTTTGCTACTATTTGTTCACTGAATTTACTATATGTCATATGCTAGGTGTTGGAATGCTAAATACTGGACGCTATTTGCATGTTTGTTGTGTGTTGTATGCTTGCATGTCCATGCCTAGTGCTTGTAGGGTCATTAATGCATGCTGCTTATTGGATTGGAGACTGATGCTCTACACTCAGGGTATTGCCTGTTGTAGTTGTGGCTTTGCAGGTTTTGTAGTCATCCTGTGATGGTGGTCGCCTATCTAAAGGAATGCATGCTTGACTAATATTCTGGAAGTGCAACTCTACGCTAAGTTTTCTTGGCGCAGTCTATTCTCCCACAAAGCAGCTAAAATGCCCTTCGTTGATGACTCTTGTAAGAATATTCTTCTCAATGTGCAAGGGGTTTATGCCTTGCTAGATGCCTGATGTGTGGGTCTTGACCAAAGAGTAGCTACCATGTCCCAGGTGGACAAAACTGGATTCTAGATGTCGCTATGGTAGAATTATGTGACCCTGACCAAAGGACAACTGACATGCCTCTGGTTAGATGCTAAATAGACACTTGCAAGGTTAGGCATAAACAAGCAAAAGAATTTTAAGCTAGCAAGTGATTGTTTATGTAACGCCTTGAACCCGAGTACGCTACCTAAATCATAGTATCACAAGCAATAACAATAATTATAGCATTAATTAAACAACTACAACTAACTAAGGATCACCTCCAAGAATAATGTGCGGCTAGTGTCTCCTACACGAGCACACTGCACCACCTGCACCTAAAACCAAACAAAGCACGAGTGAGAGACATCTAAGTCACCTAGTACGCGTCCCACACAGAAAACCACAGTAAAACAATGAGAAAACACAAGTCTAGACTATTACAACACATAGTTCTCAAAATCCATTTCAAAACATCAGTTCTTTTTAAAACATTTGAATTCTTTATCCAAAACATGCTTCTTTTTTTTCAAAAGCTCACATTCTCTTTTTCAATTCATACATTTTCAAACCTTTTCATGCATTTCGAGAAATCCACATTCTCGACCAAGTCTAACCTAAAACACAGGGCCTCACAGGGCTCAAAACAAAACCATATACAATAGCTAGCGATTGGTTAAAACATAGTCCTCATTTGTCGCTAGAATAGGAAGACAAGGCACAGGTCCAATTCTAGCTAAACCACACATCTTATTTCCACTTTTCTTACTAGTGTTACTGTCCCCGATTTTGAAGTCACTTGGTAGCAGGCTTCTCTAGAAGATGCTCTGGTTGCGATCACCAAAACCCCTAATTTTCAAACTTAAAACAAAAACCGTGGCCCACTTAAGCCCACACAAGCCCAGTCAAGCCAACACCAGTCCATTAAAACCTAATCAAAATTAAAACCAGACAAAACACATTTAAACTATTTAAAATCCAATTAATCAAATGAAAATCCTAATACAAGTTAAAATTAAATAAAATCTAATTAATCAAATGAAAACGCTAATGCAAGTTAAAATCAAATAAAATCCACTTAAAATCCAAATAATCAAACAAAAACCCTAATTCTAGTCAAAATTAAATAAAATCCAATTAAAATATAAATTAATCAAAGAAAAACCCTAATTAAAGTCAAAATCAAATAAAATCCATTTCAACCATTTAAAACCCAATTAATCAAGTGAAAACCCTAATTAAAGTCAAAATGAAATAAAATCCACATAAATCCATTTAAAATCCAAGTAATAAAGTGAAAACCCTAATTAAAACAATAAAAACCCTAATTAAAACACAAAAAACCTAATTAAACTCAAAATCCTAATTAATTAAACCAAAAGCACTAAATTAAAATCCAAAATCCTAATTAAACCAAAAACCCTAATTAAAACACAAAAATACCCTAATTAAACACTAAATTAAAATCCAAAACCCTAACTAAACCAACAACCCTAATTAAACTCAAAATCCTAATTAATTAAACCAAAAACACTAAATTAAAATCCAAAACCCTAATTAAACCAAAAACCCTAATTAAAACATAAAAACCCTAATTAAACTCATAATCCTAATTGAAATCCAGAACCCTAGAAATTAAAATAATTAAAACTTCAGAAAACCTTAAAACAATTAAAACCCTAATTTAAAACCAATTAATTAAAACTTAATTAGAAATTTAATTAAAATCTTAAAACATAAATAAAAGCCTAAACCTAAAACATAAAATCCATTTTAAAACCTTAAAAACAAAACCCTAAAACAAAATCAGAGAAACACAAAAACCCTAAGCCCATCGCAGGCCCAATAACCCATTTAATCCCTAAACCAGAAAACCCATTTAATCTCTATCAACCACCCCAACATCTTCGGAGCCTTTCCCAAATTATACCGCGATCTCCGGACCTTCATCCTTCATCACGCGCTCGATCCTGCGACGTCTAGTGGATGAGGAGGAGGATCGATGGCAGGAGAGGGCTTCATCGGAGTTTAAAACCTCACCACCGACAGCAACCACAATCCATCATCTTCCACCCTCTCCCAGTGTGATCCAGCCCCAAAGGCGAGCATTCAATCCACCCTAGAGCATCCAACCAGAGCCTCCAAATCTACCAGCCACCCATTTTCGTAGTCCAAAATCCCAGCCATTGTCGCTAGAGCTACGTCTAGAGGGTTGGTGTCGAGCTCCTCCAGGAGAGACACACCTCTCAAGTAACCTCCTCTCCTCTTCATATATTCGAAGCATGCCACTTAGGTCACTTTAGGCTCCCTGGATCGAGCCACGGTGGAGCAAAGCCTCTTGTGCGCCGTCATCCCAACCTCTGATGGTGGGTTCACCACCACCGATGAGGCCCTTCACCTCCTAGATAGGAGGGAGGTTCTTGGAGCCTCCCTTCTCTCTCTCTCCTCCTCCTCCTCCTCCTCCTCTTGGAGTTCCCTAGCTCTGAAGGAGCTTCTCTGGCCTCCCATGGACCCAGAGGAACCCCACCATTGACGTAGCCCTGCCACCGCCAATCGACGCCGTTGAAGCGCCAGAGCCATCCAAGCACCGCCGCAACATCCGCGCACCTCCCCGACGGTCCTCAGGGACCAACGAACCTCAGAGAACCACTATCCCGCCTCCTGGACAACCGTAGCTCCCTGACGACCCACCACTGCCATTACCGCCGACGCAAAGATGGGAGGAGCACCTCAGACCTCCCCAAGCCTCACTGGTGCTTCCCGGAGCCTCGTCGTGCCTCTATGATGCTTCCTCGACCTCCGCTCGAGCCTAGCAATCGTCGACAGACCACCTTGCTAGAGCGCGAGGTGGTGGAAGCACGTCAGACCGCTCCAACCCAACACGATGCACCGAAGACTCCCATCGCATCACCCTCCAGCTTCCTGGGCTGTCGCCCACCTTCTTCCACCGTCGCAGCGCCCCTAACTAGTCGCCTGAGTCCCACCGAAGCCCTCGTCGGAGATCAGAGCACCGGTGAACTTCGAATGGAATAGTTTAGGTTTAGGTCCTTAGGTTTTTGGTGGTTTGCACTTAGGTCTTTAGTTTATTTTTATTTAGTCCTTTCTTTTTATGATTAAACCCCGTAGTTTAAAAAAAAACCCTTCAATTCTTTTATTATCTCTATAAGTTTTGCATATGACCCCCTGCATATTTTTTTTTTTTTATTCCTAATGCATTCATGCATGTTTTATCACGCTCAGGTCCATGTTTTCATATTTTATTTACATTTAAGTCCTGATCTCTTGCATTAAACCCCTAGAGCTTTTAAAAATGAGTTTTCTTTGTGAATTTTAATTCCTAAACCCAAATAAACTCCATAATTACATTGATCAACATAAAAGACCAATTTTTATCACATTCAGGCCCTAAAAATTTACATATAGGTCCTTGAGTCTTTAACAAACAATTCTTAAGCACAGAAAATTTGCATCTAGACCCTTAGATTAATTTTAAATCCATCACTTAGGGTTTTAAATGTTTTCTAACATATTTTTGACATTTTTCACTTATTGCATTTCATATTTTGCATTTAATCACAGATTTCATTTAAAAATAATGTTCTCACTGTGAAGTGATCTTTAGTTTCACATTTTAATCACATTTGCATTTATGTGTGAATTTTGCACTTTAGACCCTTAGTTTTCAGGAAATTACTCAAGTGTAATTTTCACACATCTCAGTGCCACAAGGTCATTTGATCCATCATCTGCATATTAGAAGCCACTGAATAATATATTTTGATCCAAATTCTCATCCTTTCGTGAATTTTACATTTCAGTCCTCGTGTTTGTCCTTTACTGTGGTTTCATCACTTTATGGTTTTTATGATCTTATCCTTTTCACATTTTCTCACAAATAACATTATCTTGACATTTGACACATATTTTGACATAACATAGACCATGCATCATCCCCATACATGCATTTATCACATCTGGCCATCAAAATGACCAAATTGCCCCTGTGCCAATAATTCATGCACATGCATTTTAGTTTTCGCACTCAACCTTGCATAATCCTTGTCCAAGTCATCCCTTAGCACTTTTTACACATTTAGGCGCTTATTCATGCATTTCATGTAGTTTTCATCACATTTGCGCATCAGTCCTTCCTTTTTAAGTGAGTTTGCATCTCATGTTTTTCATTCTTGGATTTTTCTTCACTTTGTTTTCGGAATCCCTCACCTGACATTCGATTTGATTCTCTTTACTCCTATGTTTCGGATTTTTTTTTGATTTGATTTAGATTTCATCACCCAAGGACGTACATGAACTGGCTGAAAGGCCCACATTGGCTCATTTGCGGATTATTTCTCCCTTTTGATTTTCACGACTTTTTCCATGATTCCGAGGGCTTGGGTTGACCACACTTTTTATCTTTTTGATATTAGTATGGTTTTCCGAAGCGTTCCTTCCAAAAATGCTGTTATTTTATGTGATTTTCTTCGTATGTCGTCGTTTGTCTATTTTATGTGGGTTTCTTTGCAATTTTCCCATTCAGAGCTCCATGGTGTTTTTTGCGCTTCTAATGATTTTGGTCAATTGTATTTTTGATTCCTTTGACACTGGTGTGATTTTTTGAACCATTCTTTACAAAAACATTGTCAGTTTATGTGAATTTCTTCACATGTTAAAGTTTGCCTGTTTCAGGTGGACTTCTTCACAATTTTTCTATCTTTATTTCTGTAATGTTTTTCCTAATTCTAATGACCTGAGTTGTTTTCTTTATTGATTTTCTTGAGGCTTGTATAATATTTGGAGCCTTTCTCTCCAAAAACCTTGTCATTTCATGTGATTTTCTTTGTCATGTCATATTTTGTGATTTCGTCATTTCATGTGGATTTCTTCGTAATTTTCGCATACCATCATGCACATCCATGTAGTCTTGTCATGGCATTCATATTAGCATCTTTAGAGCACGATCTAGGCTTAGCAAACATTCATTTAGCCTCTAGCAAGCGAATTAGACTAGAAAGACTGAGTTTCTCAAGCGTACGGGGGTGCCTAACACCTTCGCTGTGCATAATAGGAATCCTTACCCATCCTCTAGTTAGCAGACACCCAGCCTTCACATTGGCATCACATGCATCCCATTCTTTGTGGTTTTCCTCGTCTTTCCATTAAAAGAATAGGTGGCAACTCCTTTTCTTTTTCGTCTCATCCTATCTTGTGCCTTCACCATCTTGACATGGCTGTGATCTCCTCCCTCTAGCGCGACTCCGTGTCGAATCCCTGGGTTGGCATGGTCACAGAACTGGTGACTCCATTGGGGAGTATAAGATTCCGACTTTCAAGTTAGTCTTTTAGCTTTCTTTGGCTTCACATGTTTGTTTGTTTGCTTCGTTGGTGATTGTTTGCTTAGTTAGCGGGCCTTTCGTACTTTCTTTCACACATTTGCTCTATCACTGTATACACATGCTATATATCTTGCCTTTTGATGTGATGGATGTTTTTCTTTTCACAATCATGATGCCACGACACTTGCACATGCCATGATCATGCCTTTTCCGTGTTGTTTGCTTGCTTGCTTGCCTTACTTGTGTGTTTTCTTCCCCTTTTCGCACTTGACATTCCTAGGAGAGTAGAGACATATTTGTTTTCCCCCTTCTGGTGAAAATAAAACACTCAAACTCAGAGAACAATTAATAAGGCAAAACTGGAGACCAAATTGAACTCTCTCGCTAGTTAATAAAATGCAAGTAAAAAACACAAAAGCATATTGCATGATTGATCATATAGGGCATGCATCTTCTCCCCTGTGTCCACCTACAATCCGCGAAGGACAATTCTAGTATCCCGTTCTATAGCTTTGGCGTAGGACGTGTTGCTAGTTTGTCCCCCCTTGTCTGGGCTCATGTCGGTGTTAGTAGAGGGTACAGCTCCATGCTACTGCAGGAGAGGAGGCCACCAACACACTACCCGTTCACTGCCTGCGCTTTGGCCAAGATTTAAAGTAGGGACATTTAGTTTCTAGCCTGAGTCGGAGACCTATTTACCGATGTGTGATCCCAGAGTAGACGACCTTCTAGGAAACACATAGTTGGTAAGAGAGAGTGTAGACACCCCGATTTTGAGGTGACCCATAGATGAGTTTTCCAATTGTTGCTTTGGATGTGGCTAACCCTTGAACCATCCTAAACCTATAGCAAGCCCACAGCCCAACTAGAAATCCAAATAGGTAGGAGAGAGCACCTAGCTAGCACATCTACCTAACACACCTAGCAGGCGCACATATCCGATGCACATACCAGGCGCCCAACCATTTTTCAGGCTGCTAGCTGCTGGCTTTCCACCTCCTATGGCTGTTACCTCTACCAGCGAATATGCCATGGAATCTTCCAGGCTTTTCATCTACGAGGCTCCTTGTTGTCCTAGGAATTACCCATGAGGAAATCCCTATAAATAAACCCCTTAGGCAACCATTTGAAGGGGCTGAATCATCTTGAAAGATAGCTTCCTACAAAATTCTGCAAACACTCACTTGCACTCGAGTTTTTCTCTTGCATCCAGAGGTATTCCCAGCCCTTCCAAAGCATGTAGGAGCTTATTATCTTGGGTCTTTCTTTTCTTCCTTGAAGGAACATCCACCTCGAACAAGGTAGGCCTATTATTTTTCAAATAATCTCTTGTTCTTTTACAATGGGATAACATGCTATTAGCTCCATGATAGGTTTGATTCCTTTTACATCATCATGAGGATTTTGTGTTGAATTCATTTATCCGTTTTGCTAGATACCCTGCATGTAAATCTATGCTTTGGTTATAGCCTGTGTAGTTTGTTTCTAGTGAGCACTGCATTACTTTCATGAGCAATTTTTCCTTTATTTTGTTCTTGATGTAGTTACTTGCATGAGCAATCTATTCTTTATGATGTTCTTAATATAATCACTTGCATGAGCAATCTTTTTATGTTCTTAATTTGATCATAGTCTCAGCATGTCATTTTGGGTCTTTTGTTACATGTTTGGATCTTTTGCATGAACCCACTAATCATCATGTTCTAATAAGATAGCAATGATCAGATGCATTCCATCATACTCTTAACAATCGCATGAATCAACCTGCACTAGCATAGATTACCCATCTTCTTTCTGGGTCAAGTTCTGGATCAGATTGCAGTCTGATCTAGATTTTCTAGGGAGCACCTATATGGCGCACCAAAGCAGCGCACTTGTCCAGCGCCCCCTCTGGCGCCGCATGCAGGAGCACCAGACTGATCAGAGGGCAAAACGTACACTTTTGCATATCTGCTTGCATGTTTTTTCGGATGACTTTGAGCCTGATTCTTTCATTGTTGGTTCTCTGATATTCCATGGTTTTGCAATAATATTTTCCAGTTGTTTTCTCCCTTTGGATATTCAGTCCTTGGCTAGAACCTGATAGGTTGGTTGCATTTTACTCCTACATGGAGAGCCTTGTGCATCAGCCCATGATCTTGTAGCATTGTTGAATCCTGCATCTTTCATTTAGCATGCATAGAGTGTGGTCTTGTGTGAGGCAACCAGCCCTTGAGCACAAGGTCCATAGATATTGCATTTGCATTTCTTTCTCTTTTAAGGCATGTTCTTTGAGTTTTGTGAAAGGATTCTACATGGCTTGACTTTCTGGAATGCATTCTCATGTGATTTGGCACTGCATGGATTTTTGTTTTCCCTCAGCACATCTTTCTGGCCCACATAGAAGCACCTAGGTGGCGCACCAGACTGGAGCACCATTCTGGCGCACCAGACTGAAGCACCAGTCTGGCGCACCTAACAAGCGCAGTAGCCAATTTTCAGTAGCACACAACAGGTTTTTATATGGTTTAGCATGCTTTCTTGACATGGTTTGCTTCTGGATTTTTCCCTGGTTTTCTTCCTTGATATATCAGGAAGGCATGTCTTAGTTTTCAACCTTTTCCATGCATGTTAGTTTGCATTTGGCATATAGCAAAGCAAGGATGAAAAATCACTCGAGATTTTAGATCTTTGATCTTATTTATGCAATACCTTTGCATCGACCCTTGACCCGATATAAGAGCGATATTTCTGAGCATTAGGACACGCCCTTACACATCATGCACCCATATTTTAGACACCACACATAAGCATGGCATGGCATATCGCCCTCGAGCGAATAGCAAAGGCTGCAAAGCCGACATTTCATAAGCAAATGAGAAACCAATAGAAGACCGATTTATCGGGCGCACGAGGGTGCTAATACCTTCCTCGTGCGTAACAGGGATCCTTACCCATATTTTCTGGTTTATGACCTGCTTTTCCATTGCATGATTTGCATGTTTTTATATAGTTTTCCTCGTCTTCCATTTTAATAGACTAGGTGGCGACTCCTGCATTTGCATTTTCTTTTTTTATTGTTTTTGCCGTGACTTCGCCAATCCTTCGTGTATTTTGGCCTTTCGCGTCAAAACCATCTTCGAGGCTGTCGTCGGCATGGTTACAGAGAGCATGTTAGTTGCATCCACATGCATGAATGCCGTTCACGCCACCATAACAACTACATTTTGTTGCTGGTTCTAACACCAGTAGTTTCTTTTTCCTCAGGTAGAGCATGAGTTCCTTAGCCACTGCTCTAGCGTTCCTGCCTTGGTTCCCCTATTTGCGATGCTTCGTTGCTGAACATCTTTTCCAGAGTTATTCGTCACTTTGATGATAGCTCGTCCTAGGATCCATCCCCTTGTCTACCATTGTAGTCCGGTTCTCACTGGTTCCCAGTCAGCCATGGCCTACCGCACTTGTCTGCCATCATAGTCCAGTTCTGTTTCCACTGCTGTTGCTCAAGAGGACACTCTGTTTTTAGTCCCTCCAACCCTTGTTGTCTCTTCAGCTATTCATTTTGTCCCATTCTTGCATCATGGAGGTTCTGTCCCTTACCCTGTGGGACATCCACTGACCTTGGCCAATCTAGAGTTAGGCACTGAGTCTATCTCGGTGACCCCTTCTTGGGTTCTAGATGTATCACTAACAACCTCGCTTCCACAGGGTTCCTTCTCTTTTAGCACTCTGCCCACTACGGCGACATCTTTTGTAGGTTTCTTGCCTCCAAAGCAACCTACATTCGTCCCATCTTTAACATCTGGACCTCTGACTATGCCATCCCTCACTGTCCCTAAGGGATCTCCTGCTGCACAGGCCAAATATCTGCTGGCCCTCACCCAGAAGATCGAGGGCATGGCTTTTGCAATCCAGTCCACCATAGACCCTAATGTTCCTGAGGTTCCCCGGTAGCCTGATCCGGTGTTCCAAGCATCGGCACCACCGCCTCAGCCCTCACTCCAACACCTCACTGCACCAACTTTAGGTGTGACACCACTGCCTCAAACACACCACATCACCGCACAGTACTCTACTCCAACATCTGGTGGCCAGCCCCTTGGGTTGGCTAGAGTGCAGCACCCACAGAGCTTGCAGCCTAGCGCCGTACCGCTGCAGCAGCTGTTACTCCCACATTTAGCACCCACTACCACACAACTCTCCATTCATCCTCCTCTCACGCACCATCAGGTTCAGGCACCTTCATTTCCACAATCGCACCAAGTACTTTTTCACGGATATGTTGGCCATCATGTCGCGGCATCAGGTGGCATGATGGTGGACTTGGAGGAGCACTTTGGCGCGACCCACATAGCATATGCAATTGTTCCCCCAGCTGCATCACCTTCATCAGCAGCAGCTCCATATACCCTCCACGCCAGGGTGGGTGACCTGGAGAGAGCACTTCGACAAGTGCGGGGAAGTGACAACCAACCTTATGGATTCCGGGACCTCTGTTACTTCCCAGAGGCGACATCCCATCGCATTTTCAGATCTCGGACTTTGAGAAGTACAATGGTAAGGGTTGCCCCATTTCACATCTTAGGGTATATTGCGGAGATCTCGCTCATTCCAGGCTTACGAGAGGCTACTGATCTGCCTCTTCTAGAAGAAATCGAATGATCCAGAGGGCCAAATATGCATGTTGAGGAAGAAACCAAATGGGTCAACATCGGTACAACAAAGGATGTCAAGGAGGTGCTCATCAGTGCAAAGCTATCTCCACAAGCCAGGGCAAATTTCATAGCATTTTTGAAAGAATACATAGATGTCTTTACCTGGAGTTACGACGACATGGTTGGCCTGGACGTCGAAGTGGTGGTACACAAGTTACCCCTAAAGCCCAACGAAAGGCCCGTCAAGCAAAAACTCAGGAGATGGCGACCTCAATGGATCTTGAAACTCAAGGAGGAAATCATGATGCAGCACAAGGTGAACTTCCTTAAGGTGGTGTTGTACCCAGAATGGCTAGCAAATGTTGTCCCTGTGCCAAAGAAAGGCGGGAAGGTCCATATATGCATCGACTACAAAGACCTCAACAAGGCGATCCCCAAAGACGACTTCCCACTTCCTCACATAGATGTCTTGGTGGACAACACTGCCAGACACAAAATGTTATCATTCATGGATGGTTTCTTGGGGTACAACCAGATCAAAATGGCTGACGAGGATTTAGAGAAGACATCCTTCATCACTCCCTAAGGAGTTTTTTGTTATCGTGTAATGCCATTTGGGCTCAAGAATGCTGGTGCAACTTATCAAAGGGCAATGACTGCACTTTTCCATGACCTCATGCATCAAGAAATAGAGGTCTATGTAGACGATTTGATTGCCAAGTCCAAAGTGCCTGAGGAGCACCTAGCCGGTTTGAGAAAGTTGTTTGATCGCCTCAGCAAGTACAAGCTCCATCTTAACCCCAACAAATGCATATTTGAGGTGTCTTCTGGCAAGCTTCTGGGATACATTATCAGCCAAAGGGGAATAGAGGTCAACCCTAGTAAAGCAAGGGCCATCATTGATATGCCTCCCCCTACATATGAGAAGGAAGTTCGGAGTTTATTGGGCCGATTATAGTATATCAGTCGGTTCATCGCATAGCTTACTCCCATCTGTGAGTGTAACCATGTCGTCGAGGGGTGGCCACAAATATATATAATATATGTGCCAAAAGTGGGTAAAGCCACGGCAAAATTAAAAATATGCAAAATGCAGGAGTCGCTACCTAGTCTATTAAAAAGGAATACAAGGAAAACCATATAACACATGAAAAATCATGCAGAGCAAAAAATAAAAAATAGGGGCTGCGCAAACCAGAAATGCGGGTAACGATCCCTATTACGCACGAGGAAGGTGTTAGGCACCCTCGTACGCCCGATAAATTGGTCTTCTATTGGTTTCTCTTTTGCTTATGAAATATCGGCTTTGCAGCCTTTGCTGTACGCCCAAGGGCGATATGCCATGCCATGCAAATGTGAGTGGTGTCTAAAGTACAGGTGCATGATGTGTAGGGGTGTGTCCTAATGCTCAGAAATATCGCTCGTGTGCCGGGTCAAGAGTTGATGCAATAATATTGCATAATAAGATCGAAGATCTAATATCTTGAGCGATTTATCATCCTTGCTTACTACATGCCTAAGTGAAATCTAAAATGCAGGAAAACTATTGAAAAACATATCTATGCCTTCCTAATGCATCAAGGAAGAAAACCAAAGGAAAACCCAGAAGCAAATTGGATCAAGAAAGCAAGCAAAACACATGAAAACCTGCGGTGTGCTACTGAAAATAGGCCACTGCGCCTGTTTGGTGTGCCAGACTGGTGCTTCAGTCTGGTGCGCCACCTATGTGCGTCTAGGTGGGCCAGTAAAACATGCTGAGGGAAAAACAGAAAACCGCGCATTGGTTTAATGTTTGTTTCTATACGTCCAAGGATAGGTCAAGAGATACCAAGACAGAACATATGCCCCTAGTATCAATTTAAACCGTCGCATGGAATACCCAATACCGCTCGTGGGTGGAATGGTTTCACGGTAAACATGCAACGTTTTGCCTAGAACAGCTAAAAAAGGACATGTTACATGTTGGTCATCATAGCTGCCCATGTGGTGGGTAGACAAGACTAGAAAGGGATGCAAGAAGGAGGACGCGAAAAGCAGGGGGTCAGGCTATGACCGTAAGTGCACTCTAGACCTCTGGAATGGCTAAAGCTGGTGCAAACTGAGGTGAGAGACGATGCTTGCTTGCTAGAGTCTCTGAAGGCATACACATGCGATTGCAACTCTAAAAGAACAGGGTGCATTATGCTGAACAGCTGCATGGGCTCTTAAAGGCAACTAACAAGCCCTTAGTTGAAGGTGCTTAGTGGAAACCTACAACACAATGCAATATGTAAGCATAGAGGTTGAAGCTAGCAAAGCAATTATTGAAATGACTAGTGGAGTGGATTTTATTACTGTATGCAAGTATGCTCACCGAAAGTGGTTTTATTGCTTGAATAAGTAAATGTGCTCTATTGACTAGATATAATTTTTTTATGTTTGTTTATGTTGTTTTTGTTTGTTTGTTTGTTGCCCTCAGTTACGCTAGAAAGCTATATGCTTGTAGAAGGAGGAGGACGCCCTCGACTTAATGGACCCTACCGAGACTCGCAAGCTTTGGGTGGCTCTCGATGGGTCATTAATGGTGCTCATATTTCCTACGCAGGGTGGTGTGGTTGACTAGGCTCCATGCCAAAATCCATAGGGTCCTACACCTGCTTTCTTTTGAGATCATTGATTTTTTTTTTCTCCCTCATAAGTGCACGGGTTCACTCTATCCTTGACTTGTAGATAATAGGCGCCTGATCTAGGATGGAGGCTTTTGCTACAGGTGGAGGGGCTACTCCCTTGATGGTGCGGGCATCCAGGCGCGTGCTCCGACCCCTCTTTAAAGTGTGGTGGGGTATAGAGCTATGCCATGTGCCTCTTGCTCTTGGGATGACTTCTGTCTTCGCCTTCTTTCATCTATTTCTTTTATGCCCATGCGGATTTGTTTTTTCTTTTACTCGCTCGCTCAATTACCCTAGTATTTTATCTTTCTCGTGGTGGTATAGGGTCCATGTGGAGTTTGAACATTTCATCCGGCATGCAATGGTGGTGGGTCCCTCGCTTACTTAGTTGTCTGAGTAGTGTCAGTTGAGGAGGAGACTGATCTGATGCAGGCAAGCTTTTCAATTTTCCTCATCGAGCAGCAAATGATTGACATGCTTGATTGTTTTTATGATTTTTGGATTTTTCAATTGTTATGGGTTTTGATGATTTTTCTGTTCTTTGGTTCTTGATATTTGTGGTTTTTTTTTTTTTTTTGATTTTTTGTATTTTACTTCTTCTTTTTTTGTATTTTTTAATGCATGATGATGATACAAAAGAAGAAATAGCAATGGAAATAAGGAAAAGGATACTGCTCCAATCCTTGCTACTAGTTGCCACATTCATGCTATTTTATTGGTGTTGATGGCCACTATACTGATGGCGTTGGGGTCACTGACTACTTTGGCAATGCCACTGAGTTGTGGCAAATGTGGCTGGGAATGTTGCTGCTGAAACCGCTGGCAGATGTCATCTGTCATACTCTAGAGTGCTTGCAGTCTCAATGTTGTGTTAGCACGCATTAGGCGAGCCAACCCTAGGCCATGCCCCTCGCGAAAGGATTAGGAACAAAAGGAGATGAGGGACCAATGAGATTAGCAAGATTCACATGGGAAATATTAGAACTAGAAGGAACAGGGGAAAGGAAGAAGACCCCTGAGCCTGCAACATCCTCGAGGTTTGAGAGCTTAGGCAAGGGTACATTAGGCTGGTCCAAGTGTGCAAGTGCAAGTGCAGATGCTTGTGTAGGAATGAACGCATGGGTGTGTTCCGCCTCCGAGGAGCTAATACTGACGACCTTCCAGTTGATCAGGTTGTGAACGGTATCCCACAAAGTGATGCAGCTATCGGTCGAATGTCCAGCTCGACAATGAAAACTGTAGTACACGCTTGTATCATACCACTAGGGAATAGGATCCAACAGCAAATGAGGGTTCAGGAGCCTCAGAAACGACTCAACCTTAGGAAAAATGACACTCAGCGGCTCCACGAGAGAAGTGTAATCCTCTTCAGCATGACGGGGTCGCTTTCACTCAGTTTGTCGTCCTTGCTGAGCTTGCGCGACATGATGCATGAGCTCGATGGTGGAGGGTGTGCGTGCAATGCATAGAGAACTAGATGCAAGTGCTAAATGATTTGAGTCAGGTTGACTCTCTACCTCGACAAATATAGAGAGAGCAGGGAAATTCTCACTTTGCAGTGAGTTTTCCATGCAAGCTCTAGCCCGAATCCGAGATGTAAAGGATGAGATGGGCTAAATACTAAGAAAAGCCTCGATCGCTGGTTGTGCCCCTTTGATGACCATCCCGATAGACTCCTTGTCGGAGGGTCTATCATACACTTGGGAGGCCATGGCACAACAGCGGCCGATGTACTCTCCAAACGATTAATGGGGTCTCTACTGAATTGTGACGGGATCCTCGCGCTTAGGAATCAAGTCAAGGTTGAAGAAATACTGCTTTAAGAATGCCTGGGAGAGGTCATTCCAAGTCTTGATGATAGCCATGTTAAGGGAGGTAAACCACTTGAGAGCTGACCCTATCAGATTCTTCTGGAACAAGCTGATCAAGAGCCTCTCGTTGCTTTGAAGTTATGCAAGGTCTCCACAAAGTGCCTTCTAATGCAAATTGGGAAACCTCTACCATTATATTTCTCAAATTCCAAGATGAGGAAATTTGGAGAGAGTGATACCTATGGAAAGTAGTAGAGGTCTCAGAATTGATAGGGCTGGTGGTCCTCACCTTGCACTTGACGAAGTACTATCTCTAGATCATCCATCCTGGCAAGGAGGGTGTCCAAGGTTGCTACTGTCAATGATATTGTAGCTGAGGCGGGTCCTAAGTATGTTGTATGGGTCACATGTGAGCGTTCCTCCAAATTCACCCTTTTGCTACCTAGTGTTGAGGCATGAGGACCAGCATACCTGTGCTAAGGTGCAAGGTGCAGTCACATGAATGTAAGGGTGGGTATTTGATGCAAATGGGATGGATAGATGCCATGAGATGTTGTGAAACGTGTAGAGTGTGGGAGCGGTAGCTATTGCATCGATACGTGTGACACTTGGGCCTGATTAACCATTTTAGTGGTAAACCATGTAACTAATTGTAATATAGCATAAATGGTTTATTAATGGATAATCTTTTGTTCCTTATGATTGTGAGGATTTGGTTGGCTTATTGTGCACCTAATTGTGATTTGGGACCAATGTGGAGTTCGATTTGAGGATGCATAATCGCCTTAGTTTGCGTGCTCATTCTTTTCTCTTTGTTCCTTTCCTTTTTCTCACTTCTCCCTCACGAGCCGTCGTCTCCATCTTCCCCTCTCTTTTTCTTCTCACTACCCGTGCCATTACAGGAGCTACTCATATCTTCCCAGCCCGTTCGACGTGAGGTCGATGTGATGGGAGGCTGGCACGACGTAGGAGGAGGAAGAGATAACGCGGAGAAGGGAAACGGAGAGGGAGCCAACCAAGGAAGAGAAAGAAGGAGAAGGAGCGACACCAGAGCCAGATGAGGAGAGCTCGCCCGCAAGGTCCGTTGGTGGGGAAGAGCTTCACCGGGCGTGAGGAGCTTCATCGAGGTGCAAGGGAGGTCGCCGGTGTGCCACTTACAACTACACGACTCCCCTTTTTCTCCTCTATCTTGCGGTTGCGATTAAATGATTGGAAATGTGTTGAATGGCATGAATGTGTAAATATCATGCGGTTAGGATGAAAATTGGTTGATTTATACGAGATTTAGGGATGCATGTTACAGTAGCCGTTAATGAGCTTCATCCCTTTGTAATTTTCGTATGAATTGCATGATTAATGGATCCATGAATGGTTTGAGGGGTTTTGAAGTAAACTCAAGGGTCTACACCCCATGATTTATTGGCATTTTGTGATACTTGTTTGAGAGGTCCGCCGGAGGCTCCCACTTTCAGCGAATGTGTTGGCTAGAGCAGGGGACGTGCCCTAGTTGCGGGCAATTCGGCATGTCGAACACCGAATTCCTATCAGATGAAGCTAGGATACCAAGTTTCGATAGGCAAAAATCATTTGGTCGATCGAAACAAGGAGTTTTGGTATACCAAAAATGTTCGATATATGGAACCAGGGATTTAAGGTATACCGAACTTTATTTTCGGTCAACCGATTTTACCCTGGCCTTGATATAAATAAATAAATAAATATATATATATATATATATATATATAGATATATGTATGTGTGAATATAAAATGGAAATAAAATATTTTATTTGGACAATGAGCATGTGTTAATGGTATTTTCCCCATGTAAAGGTCGTGGAGGAATATGGAACCCAAATAAGTGTATTTGGGGATGGTTTTGGGTTTAAAGCCCTTAAATTGAATTAAAGTGATTAAATGTGAGATTTTTGGGCATGAGTCCCAATTTATGATTTTAAAACATAATTTTAAATGAAGTGAGTTGGGACCCCAGTAGAGGATCATGTGTTGCTTGGAACAAGTTCCTGCAACGAAAAGAATGAAATGGAAAATGAATTTGGAATGGAAAACTTAAAGAGTTTAGAAAATTAAACACGAGTAATGTGTTGAGGAACCACGGGGGTTGGTGTCGACAATGTGGTAGGAGTATAAAACTCCAATGAAATCAATTGTCAGATACGACTGTGGTTGCCGAGCTTGAGACGGTGTAGGCTAAGCCTGGGTATATGGGCCTGCTGTTCGGGTCACCGAGCTCATGATGGTGTAAACTAGGCCTAGGGATATGACACCTAGGTGTCTGGGGTACCGATGGTGTAGGCAGAGCCTGGGTTATTGAACCTAGTTGTTTGGGTCACCGATGAGACGTTAGAAAAAGATGTATCCCCGTGCATTTATGAAAAGAAATTGAGGCCAGTGAGCTGGGGCGATGTCCTCCCGTACGAGGAACTTCATCGCAGTGGTGCAGGGAGGTAGGGGAAATGGTGTCCTCACCTACTGCTTGTATGCCTGGTTACCCCTGATCAAGGTAGCATCAATAAGTAAAGTGGAAATGAAAATAAAAGTATGTGATTTCGTGAAAATGAAAAGGGATGGTTTGGCTAGGATTGGACTTGTGAATGGTCCTAAAATCCTAGAAATGAATATGAATTGTGTTTTAACCAGTTACCAACCAATGCTTGTGATTTTGGTTTCGAGCCCGAGAAGCATTGTGTTTTAGGCTAGATCTGGTCGAAAATGTGGATTTCTTAGAATATGAGAAAGGTTTTGAAAAAGTATAAAAGAGAAAGAAAAGATGAGTTTTGGGAAAAATATGATTTTGGGGAAAATTTCCAAATGTTTTAAAAAGAAAAGGAAAGTGAATTTTGAGAAAAGCATAGTTCTAGGATCAGATTCCCAAGTGATTTCAAAGGAAAAAGGAAATAATGTTTTAAAATTAGATTTTCAAAAGAAAACCATGTTTTCTAAATTAAAAGTTGAATTTTTGGTGCTTTTGCTGGATTTTGTTGTTTGTGTGTTTGGGGCGCGTACTGGGTGACTTAGATGTCACTCACGCATGCTTTGTATGGTTTTCAAGTGCAGATCGTGTGCAGTCGAGTTCCGATGCTGGAGTAAGAGCTTTTAGCCGCACATCGTTTCCTAGAGGTGAGCCTTAATTACAGTTATTTAATTTTACTATATAGTTAGTGTAATTTTGCTTATGATACTGTGATCTTGGTAGCGTGCTCGGGATCGGGGCATTACTGAGTTGTATCAAAGCTAAGGTTACGCCTAGTGCACCAGTTTAGTGATGTTCGGTCTAGTAGCTCCCTAGGACTGCACAATAGAGAGTCGTGCACCTAAAATTTTGGTTGTTGTGTTTTGTTGTACTGGCAGGAAGATGTCTCGCCGAGGCCGCAATCATGGCAAGGCCCCAGTGTCGACTTCGAGACGGGAGAGGGTTGTTCAAGGAGGGATATAAGACGAGATATTGACGAGATGATGCGGAGTTTTACCCAGTCCTTCAGCAATAGTAGTAGGGATGAGGCGAAGGGAGACTCGTGGATTAAGCAGTTCCGTCAACTTGGCGCATCGACTTTTGATGGGCACGGCACACCAGAGGAGTATGAGGCTTGGTTCCTAGAGGTGGAGAAGATCCTAGAGGGGATCGAATGTCTAGCAGAGAAGTGGGTTCGAATCGTCATTGTGACCGTGCCCCTGCTCGAGGAGGTAAGGAGGCCACAGCCATGCCGAGATGGCAAGGGCGCGAGACGGGACAAGAAGAGAGAAATGGAGTCGCCACCTGGTCTTTTATGGAAAAGACGAGGAAAACCACAAATGAATCACTAAAAGTGAATGAATGAGACACAAACGTGAAGGCCAGATG
This sequence comes from Posidonia australis, assembly GCA_024699735.1. Taxonomy (NCBI): domain Eukaryota; kingdom Viridiplantae; phylum Streptophyta; class Magnoliopsida; order Alismatales; family Posidoniaceae; genus Posidonia; species Posidonia australis. The sequence continues at coordinate 1,042 of JAMKQA010021421.1, read as the reverse complement.
TCTACTAACCAGAGGATGGGTAACAATTCCTATTACACATGGAGAAGGTGTTAGGCACCCCTGTACGCTCGAGAAACTCGGTCTTTCTAGTCTAATTCGCTTGCTTGAGGCTGAATGAGTGTTTGCTATGCCTAGATTTTCTAATCATGCTGACGTGAGTGCCAAGACAATACTGGATGGATGTGAAAGACGATGTGCAAAAAATGCAGAGAAATCCATATGAATTGACAAAAGCACAGAAAATCACATGAAATGACGTTGTTTTTGTAAAGAATGCCTCCAAAAACCATGTTGATGTCAAAAGAATAAAAAGTCGAGTCTACCTGTGTTCTCGAAATCATGGAAAATCTCATGAAAATCAAAAAGGGGAAAAAATAATCCGTGATGGGGTTAAATGTCAGCCCTCAGGCCTGTTACTGTACGCCCTCGGGCGATGAAATTCAAATCAAATTAGGAAAATGTGAAATAAAACTAGTTAAAGCGAATATCAACTGAAGGAACTTGAAAACAAACGAGAGAAAAAAAACCACGGAAGAATGCATGAAATGCAGACTTATCCAAAAAGGAGGGACCAAAGTGCAAATACAGCGAGAACTGTGTAAACTGCATGGAAATGTACCTAAATGGGTAAAAGACACTAAAGAATACTGTAGACAATGGTTATGCATGACTTGGTGCAATAACAGACACAAATGTGCATGAATTGATGGCGCAGGGGCAATTTGGTCATTTCAGTGGTCAAATATGATGAATGCATGCATGGGGACAATGCGTGGTCTATGGAATGCCAAAATGTATGAAAAATGTCAGGAAAGAAGAAAACATGCAAAAGAAAAGGTCATGAAACAATAAAACATTGTAAAAACAATAAAGGATAAGTATAGGGACTAAAACGCAAAATTCACAAAAGGGATGAAAATCTAGTTTAAAAGTCATTCAGAAACTTCTATCCTAGTGTACAGATGATGGATCAAAGGACAATGTGACAATGGGATGTGAGAATTGTACTTAGATGATTTCTTGAAAACTCAGGGTCTAATTT
>JAMKQA010021420.1:0-31057 GCA_024699735.1 Posidonia australis | reverse complement strand
TGTTGTATTTCATTCATAAATTACTGAAAAATTAATTTTAGTGTTTATTGAAAAGATAATTTCAGTATTTACTGAAAATGATTGAAATTATAATTTCAATAAATTGTAGATTAAAATATACATAGTTTACTGAAAATATGCATGGGCCCTACTTTTATTAAGTAAGGCAAGGCCCTACCTGATCATTACTCTATATATATATATATATATATATATATATATATAGTGGTTTTGTGTTTTGAAAGTTAAGGAGAGAGAGAGAATATATTTAATTAATTATTGTTATTGAATAAAATGCAGCTACAGTAATAATTGGTCTTGTTGCCAATGATTTTGGAAATACAAAGGTTTTACACATTTTTCAATATGTTGGTGTTCTCTAATGAAAGAGTCTAGAAAAAATAATTTTTGTTTTAGGATAGTTTTCATGAAAAATAGTTTTCGTATTATGGAAATTTGTTTTCGTTTTAAGATTTTTGTTTTAAGAAATAAAAAATAACCTTCATTCAAGTAATGTTTTTTAACTTGTTTTTCATCTCCTTTCATTGTTATTCTTCATCTTATTTTATTAATTCGTCTTCGTTTTACAGTTACATTGTAACTTATTTCTTTCATTCAACATTCAAGTGAGTCATTAGGTTTTCAAAGAGAAATTAAAAAACAAAATACTGTTACTATTTCATGTTATATTGACTTAATAGTGGTCTTGTATTTTGGAGGGTAATGAGAGAGAGACTATAATTAATTAATTGTTGTTATTGATAGTAATAATTGGTTCGGTTACCAATGATTTTGGGAATATTAAGTGTTTTACACATTTTTTAATATGTTCATGTTCTCTAATGAAAGAGTTTTTCATGAAAAAAATGTTTTTGTTTCATGGAAAAAAGGTTTTTTAGAGAAAAATGTTTTCGTTTTACATGTTTTCTACATATATAAGATTAGGATCAGGTGGATTTAAGTTGGATATACTTTTTCAATTTTGTACTCTAATTCAAAATAATGTATTCGTAGTTGTCTTTCAACATTCAAGAGAGTAGTTAGGTTTTCAACATACTAATTCAAAAAATTTTATCCATGAAAAACTTTATTTTCATAAAACAAAAACTTTTTTTTTATGAAAAATTCTTCATTCAGTTGTAGAACATCATTTGGATGATGTTCTTTTAACAAAAACCTTCGAACAAAAACTTTTTTTTAAGAAACGTAAACATAAGACAAGAAATAAGTGGAAAATTTGAGCTTATGTCTTGTTTACAATGACAAATCTTGTATTTATCTACAATTTAATTAGATTGTTCACTATTTTATGTTTGTTATTTGTGTTGTATATTTTTATACAATATGTTATAAATGTAATCTTTAGTTCTTAATTAGTATATATAAAACCTAAGAATTAACCCGACCCAATCCGAAGTTTGTGAATTAGGTTGGCTTGAGTTTAAACTGAACTTAGATTGGATTTAGATCTAAAATTATCCAATTTGAATAATTTAAGTTAAATTATAGGTTCATCCTTGACCAAATTCATTTACATCCCTAATCAAGTATATCAAGATGAATTATGGCCTAGTATGTTGGAAGGACTTTCCATAAGTTAATCTCAAAATACAACTAGAGTGAGAGAGAGAGAGAGAGTGTGTGTGTGTGTGTGTGTGTGTTTATGTGTGTAAGAGAGAGAGTGTGTGTGTGTGTGTATGTGATACTTTTTGGGAAATCGTTCTTTTGTTTTTTCCAATTCAATAAGGTAATACCACTTATCTCATCTATAGTTGTTTTGTAAGTTTTTTAAGATATGTGAAGGTAAGATGAATGGCTACGATGAAGCCTCATCTAAGAAGTATTTTGAGGTAAAGTGTACATGATCCCAATCCTACACACACACACACACATATATATATATATATATATATTAGAGGTTTAATGATAAGGGTAACTTGGTGATTCATAAATGGTTAGGATAATCATTAGAATTGATGTAGGGATTGCCTAAAATAGACTAACAAGATCCTACTTGGGCAATGGGTAGAATAAAAGATTATAAAACTTAGAAAGTATTATGTTCTCCCTTTAATGGTATAGATTGGACATTAGGGTTTATAATTCACCCTAGGATCATGTGACAATTAGTTTAGGTGTGGTGCGCTGAATGAGATATTCAGTTGCACTATTTTGGGTGTTTGACTCCAACCTGACTGTGCTCCGGAGGGACACGAGCCAGTAGGCATCTTATGCTTTGGCACTAGAACATGGAGTTTTGGTTGTGGTTTGTGTTGGTGTCCGATCTTGAAAGTCGAATAGGGCTACAGGACTATGGATCTAGTTCTCGTTGAGCTTTTGCTTGGATTGTCGTCGTGAGTTGAGCAAGGTGCTCAAGGACTCAGACGCTTCCAAAGTGTGGTTGTTTGGGCCTGGAAAAAGTACTGTCTAGGCTATGCTTTGAGTTGTGGTTCTCGACTTGGGTTTCCTTGTCGCTTTTGGACACAAAGCTCGATGAGATTTTTGGAAAGATTTTTAATGGTTTTCGAAATGATTTTCTAAAAGGTTTTGGAAAAACAGTTGCATAGTTTGCAAAGATTTTAAAAGATTTTCTGAAGTTTTCTATTGCTAGGGTTGAGAGATCGACGGTGCGTGTTGCATGAACTAGAGGGTGTGACGACATCCTTGGGTGATGGAGCACGTTGCGTAGGATGAGGTCGGAGACCAAGAGGTTGAGGTAAGTGTTCGTTAGATCCTGGAGGTATGAAACTACTAGGTTGTCGCTCATAAGGCTAAGGCTGAGGTATGCAGGTCAAGAGCTGACTGGACTCGAAGGAACGATATTCTACTTGTCCCGAGTGCTAAGACCTAGGGTACGACGGTACACAGAGACATGTGACAGCAAGCCAAGGGGTATGAGACCTCTGTGTGGCTGGGCCTGACACCCTAGTTAGTACACGTGCCTAGAATGAGACTTGAGGAAGCCAAGAGAGGGTGTACCCTATGGTGAAGTCTTATAAGAAGACGGCTTTCCTGAGGAGGGTTATCATAGTAAGGTTCCTACAGAGAGGCGGGATACTTTAACGGGCAAACTCCTTCATAGGGTGGTTGTCTATGGCAGTGCAGACACCGTTGGTCGTGCTTCAGTGGACTACTTGTGGCTAGTGTCGGTTGTTCGGCACCTGGCAACATGACTTGACGGCTATGGGCCGTGACGGGCTGGCTACGGTAGTTGGTGGCAGTGAAGCAGTTTCGAGGACTCTGTCCCCAACAACTGCCTGTAGCTAGTGTTTTGTTGTGGCTTTGTGGTTTTAGCCTGTGAGTGGTGTTGTTTTGTTTTCACTTGTGGGTGGCGTTGAGTTGGTTGAGCCCAAGAAGGGCATTGAGTTGTGTACGTTGAGGTGGCGTAGTGGTTTTTTCAAAAATGAGGGATTGTGCCAGTTTTTGAAATATGAATGGTTTGTTTGACTAGGCTCAGTGTTAGTGTGGTAATCTCCCGTTGTTGTGTACTTGTTTTGGCAAGTGTGGCCATTTCAAGTAATGCATAAAAGGTTTTAAAAGGGAAAGAGAAAGAACGGTTTCAAAAGCATGGCTTTGAGGTTTTGTTACATGTTGAGCAATAGTGACTTGCCTTGGATTAGTGTTGCAGCATTTGGATGAGATGCCTATGTTTGTGTGTGCCAGTGGCGTGGTTATGCCTGTTTTCTCAGTATGGTGTGCCGAGCTGTTAGGTGGGGTGTGTGTTGGGTGATCGTTTGAGTGGTCACTCACGTCCGCTTTGTTTTATGTGTTTTTGGTAGGTGTAGGATAGTAGCTGTTAGTTGCTAGTGCCTATAGAAGGAGTCACGTTGCCACACACATCATATATTCTAGTGAGTGTTTAGTTAGTTTTAATTTCCTTTGTTTATTTGCTTTATTTTTGTTAAGTATACTTAGACTTAGTTTCATAATTAGTATAATTGTAATTGAAATAAAAGATTAAAAAAAACGTGTAGCTAGGTTGAGGAGTAGTGCCCTAGGGGGTAGGGCATTATTGGTGGTATCAGAGCTTAGGTCCACCTAAGAGCACTAGCCTAAGGATGTCTAGTCAAATGACTCCATAGATTTGTATGTCATGCATTCTACACCTTGATTTTCATGTTTTTTGGCTTACGATGTTAAGGAGTGTCTTCGATTCTAGTTCCAATTTTGGCAAAGCTAATGTGTGAAGGACCATAAGGAATCTGAGGAGTAACAGTCTACATTCTCATTTGGAGATGGGCGTCGACTCTTTGCTGAAGGGTTTTCCTCAATAGCTCGATTTTGAGATCGCCAATTTGGTAGAGCTACTTTTGACGTAGTAGTGTGGGAGCAGAGTGTTATGTGGTGTTCGCTCGGATGGAGCGATTTGTGAGAATCCTTAACTCCGTCGAGCGAAGTGTGGTGCTATCCACGCGTTTTGTGTGGATTAGGCACCGTTTTGCCGTGGTGGTTATTCTCTAGGCAAGGCTCAGTGTTGACATGCAAGGTAGGAAGCCTTGCGATGTGTGAGGCCAGGTGAGTTGTATTGCCTAGTGTTGATCACGTCTACTGTGTGTACTGGACTGTGTGTGGTGCTATGCCTGTGAGGTGGCAAGGTGTGGTAGAGGAGGTGCCTGGTTCTTTAAGGGGGTTAGGCACCCCACGTTAGTTGACCAAAGGACGTGTTTTCCTTTAAGGGGGTCAGCCACCACCTAGTGTCAGGTCATTTGGTGTTTTGCGTGGAGGGAAAGGTGTGGTAGTTGTCTGCCCTTTGTGTACCCTCCATAGTTGTTGTTTGTTTGTTTTGGTTGCATGTTGTTTGTTCTTGCTCATGGTTGTTATTTGTTGGTTGTTTGTGGTCATTATCTATCGTTTGTCTGGGTTGTCAGTGTCGGTGTGGGAGGATGCCTGCAGCTCCATCCTCTTGTTGTTGCATCTGGGTGAAGCATGAGGCTTCGCAGATATGTGGTTGTTGTTGTTGTCCTTTTGGTGGGTGCAGAGGATGTTTAGAGTTTCATCCTTCTGTTGTTTCTAGGTGACTTGGTGGTTCCTTAGATGTTTGTTGTGGTTTCTAGGTGACTTTGTGGGTCTCTAGGTGTTTGGTGTTGTTTCTGGGTGACTTTGTGGGTCTTCAGATGATTGTTGTTGTTTTTGGATAACTTAATGGATCCCGAGATGGTTGTTGTTGTTTCTGGGTGACTTTGTGGGTCCTCAGATGTTTGTTGTTGTTTCTGGATGACCTAGTGGGTCTCCAAATGGTTGTTGTTGTTTCTAGTTAACTTGGTTGGTTCTTAGGTGTGTGTTGTTGTCTTGGGGTGGCTCTAATGAGTCCCCAAATTTGTGTCTTTTCTTACAGATAGTCTATTGAGGATAGAGTTATCTGGGAGGTGGTGCACATGGAGTTGCGCATTGGTGTTGTACAATTGTGTTGCGCGGTGTTGTTTGGGCTTGACCGTGGAGTGGCATAGCCCAGTGTGTTGTTGGTCGTGTTTTGTTTGGGGTTTCTTGTCTGGATACCTAGTTGGTTTGGTTAGTTGTGGCTCGAATGGCTTGGTGTTATTTGGGCGGTAGAGGTTTATTTCTCCCGTGTTTTCCTATGGGGTGTCTTGTTGGGGATACCCAGTTGTCTTCTTGTTTGTTTGTGGGTCAAATGGTGTTGCGTTGTTCGATCCATGGAAATGTCCTTCTCTTGTGATTGCTTTTGGGTTTTGGGGTTTCTACGGCGAAGATGGGGTGAGTCAAGTGGAGTTGGCCACCCGTCTTTTTTAGTGGCGCCGTTTGTTAAGCTGGTGGGTGTGATCCCATATGTTTTCATCCTATCGGTTGTTTCCTGGTTTTGGTGGACTATTCCCAAGGATCTAGTAGAGCATCTTCAGGATAGTGGCACCACAGAGTGGTTTGCCAGGGAGGAGGAACAACTTCTGTTGGTTTGGACACTCTCGCTATGAGTTGCTTAGAGCTAGACTCTTGAGTGGTCCTTACCATTAATTGTTGTTGTTGTTGTTTTGCTGGAAGCGGTGTCTCAGTAGCCAGTTTTCTCTTGTGCCTTTATTGGTGGAGATTTCCCAAGATGATGGGACGTGTTACTGAGCAAGTGTAGTGTTTGGAGTGGTTTTGATCAGGTTGAGCATCGGAGTAGCGCAGCGGGAGTGTGGCGAGAGTTGGTTGCACCTGGCCAACCTAATGTTTTGTGTGTCTCTAGAGGTTCTTAGGATGCTTGGTGACCTTGGAGGACACCATTTTTGAGCCTTTGGGTGGAGATTTTGGTGTCCAAAGGGACTTCACCTAGGGATTTGGAAGTGCTTGGACTCATGGAAAGTGGAGTTCCTAGTGTCGTCTTGAATCCAAGAGGGATGAGACAGCCTTGTGGGGTGTAAATTTCACCTGTAGGTCGTGAATTTTGGATGGCACTGATGTATTGTTGACTGGGGTCGTTCATGTGTTGTTGACTGGTGTAAATTTAGAAGACATATTAAAGGACAAATTAGGAAACAAAGGTAGAATAGGGAGAGACCCTACAATGGAAATAGCCATGGTCGAGAAGACTCCAGAAATAGGTTGGCCCAAGGAATGGGATGTAGATGGTAGAATCCTTGGAGCTTGTGTGGTGGTCACTGGAACAGACTTGATGACTAGCTCCAGACTGACGAATGTCTACCAACATCCCAAAGTAGGTACAGAATCCCCATGCACCCTGAAGTGAAAAGCATGGAGGGAGAGAGATGCAACTGAAGTCAAAGTAGAGGAAGGAGGGGTTGAATCCGAAACATCCACTAGAATGACAACAATAGGCTCACTGGTTTGTTGGGCCATGGCTGACCGTGAGTAAGTAAGGATAGAGCTGCGGTGGGAAGCAGGCACACGAGCTCTAGGAGGAGCTATTTTTGAAAGTGACAAATAGCTCAGGAACAGAGGAAAGGACCATGGGGGACCAACTGTGACGGAGACGCTCGAGCTTCAGTTGAGGACCTTGCACCAAAACATTTGTGGAAACATGCAAGAACCAACAAGTGTCAAAACCTAAGACAAGGATGAAATGCAAGTTCGAGAGTTGCATGAATGGAAAATGATGCAGATGAATGCCCTAACATGCACTCACTTACAATGCATGTCCTGAGTAGGCTAGACACCCAGGATGCTCTCATGGGTTTGGAATTGACACAGGTCAAAAAGTAAGGTTCCCACTCTAAATCGCGGCCAAGGCTTGGACGATGAACAGGTGGTGCGTTAGGAGCCTCAACTCATGCAGTAGTAGTGAGTTCTACCCTCTACTAACATCAACATGACCCCTAGATAAGGGGGGGTAGAATGGCAAAACGTCTTATGCCGAAGGCATAGAACGAGCAACCAAAACTATCCTTCGCAAACTGTGGGTGGACACAAGAGAAAAGAAGATGCATGCTTCTAGAATGTTCATACATGTTGTAGACACCTCGATTTTGAGGCAGCCCATTGATGGATCCAGAGGCAATGAATTCAGGCTTCTAAATGCATCAAACAAACCAAGAACCATAGCACATTTGGATAGTCCACCCATTTGGCGCACCTACCTAGCGCACCTAACAAGCGCACATAGCTGGCGCACGTAGCTAGCGCACTAGTGTGGCGCACCAATCAGGCACACCTCACTGGCGCATGTTAGTGGCACACTGCCATGATTGCCAGGTCATTGTCCACTGTAATCCAATCACTCTTCTCCTCTACTTCTGGTGACCCACTGTCGACAACCACCGAGATTGATGGCATTGACTCCTCCATCAGCACAAATCCTTGCAGAATCTTTGGCGAGCCCTAATAGTCCCTCCATCCTGTGTGCCGGCATATAAGGAAGCCACAACCGACTACAAAGAGAGGATCTTTTGAAGGGGGACTTTGGGGAAAAATCGGAGAATTCTGTATCCATAGACTAGCTGCTTTGAACGACCCTTGACGACTAGAGCTCCTTCATCCAGGTAACTCTCTCTCCCAATCTCGAATAAGTCCCAGCAGTTTTATTTAATATCATTGATATTCATTTTCATCCCCTATGGTATTGGTCCTTTTCCTCCGATGGTGGGTGTAACCCACCAGCGGTTCGAGGCCCATGGCCTCTCAGTAGAGACAAGACCCTAGCATCTCTCCCCATCTCTCTCCTCCTCTTCCTTGAGCCTCCATCACTCCAGAGAAGATTCCCTTGCCATAGTGGCCAGGAATGTGTCGTCGATCGCCTCCTTCGCCACAAGACCCACCAAGTGGACGAAGTCTTCCGGTCGTACCCACTTTGAGCTGCCACTTAAGGAAGCCCCGTCATGTTGCCACGAAGACCCTGCACTGCTGCGTCGTCGTCACAACCCTCGGAACGATGCCCCCACCTCTACCACGTCTGTCGTTGGCACGAGAGGTGGGTAGAGCCACTCGGGCGTCCCTGACCTCCGCTGGCCCCTCTGGAGTGATCACTGTATCGTCCCAACACTTCCCGGCTTGCCGCCACGCCGTCTCAACAGCAAAACCGCTTCCCGTGACTTCTGTTGTCGTCTTCTCCACAGCCGACAGCCCCTCCTTGCAGCATGAGGTGGGAGGAGCACCCTAGCCCTCTTTAGCCTTTCCTGACACCTCAAGAACGCTCATCGTGCCACCCTCAAGCTTTCCCAACCATCGTTCGCCATCCTTCGCTGTTGCACTGCTGTCAGTCCATCGTCAGAGCTCACGTCGAAGTGAGACATCGGTTATCCGTCGGTGATCTTCGAAAGCCCTGTTCAGAGGTCCTAAGGATCTCTAATCCAGTCCATCACTCTGGCACACTTAAGTGGTGCACTTTAGTGGCGCAATGAATTGGAGCACCAAACAGGCACACCTGTTTGGCACACCAAACAGGCGCCCCTACCTGTTTCAGTGCACAAATAATGTATAGGACCTTAAGTGTGTCACACATAAGTCTCTGAGTTTTCATTGCATATAGGTCCCACTTTCCTTGCATCTAGGTCCTTAAGTCCATTATTGTCTTTGCATTTAGGTCCTTAAAGCTTATTATCATTGCATTTCGGTCCCTTACTTTATGACATTGTTTCATGTGGTTTTTGGTTTTGCATCTTGTGGTTTTCTAGTACTTTCTGTATCCTAGACGCTGTAGTTTTCGTTTTTGTACTTGGGCTACTCATTTTGCATCTTAGATTTCCTTATGTGTTACTACATTTTTGTGCTTTAGCCCTTATATTTGTCTTCCGTATGCATGGTAGGTCATTTTACACCTTAACTCTCGCATCTGTCCATTTTATCACATCCTATAGACATTTAGCATCTAGAAAATCGCATTAGCCAGCTTCATCACCGTATCTAGTCATTTTACGCTTATGACCCTGGTTTAATTTGTTGTCTAGTATCATTAATCTACACATTTTTCGAGGTTTTTAGTTTCCTAATCGCATACATTAGAAAAATGACGGTTACTGCCTACTGTTTCTTGTGGACCAGATCTAGTTCAAGACACAGGCAGTGTTTCTGAGCATCCTAAGGGCATGTTTTGGTTTTTCCTTGCATCTCGATTCTATTTTTGCACACGTTTCTCTAAAATTGCATGGCATAAGTATCATTGCCCCGGGGCAAACATCAATTGGCAATTGAGTCCACATAACCACACAAAGCAAGCAGGAAGCCTAGAAAGACTGAATCATCGGGTGAGTGGGGGTGCCTAACACCTTCCGCATGCGTAACAGAAGTCTTTACCCTTTCTGTTCCCCGCAATGACCATTGTATCCCACTCCTTTCCATGGAACCATATTTTTGAACCTTACTTGGTTACCTGGCATACTTTTGCATCTGATTTTCCTCGTCATTCTGATCAAAAGACCAGGTGGCGACTCCGATTTTGTCTTATCTTGTGCCTTTGCCTTCCGATATGGCTGTGGCCTCCTCCCTTGTGCCCTCCGCATCGATTCCTAGGCGGGCCTGGTCACAAAATTGGTGACTCCGCTGGTGATTCTAGACTCTGACATTCGTTTCTGCTTTCTTGCTTGTTTGTTTGGTTAGATTGCCTTGCTTGTCCATGCTTGATTACTTGTTTATGCTATACATGCCTTTTGATTGGTGGATGCTTTTCTTTTACACCCGTATGCTATGACACTACACATGCACATGCCATGCTACCTGCCTTTTGACATGCTGCTCATTTTTCTTCCTCTCTTTTCACAAATCATGATCACATTACACCTGCACATGCCATGATCCTACCTTTTGATATGATGCGTGATGTTTGCATGCTATGTTTGGATGTTTTCTTCCCCTTTCTCCAATTACCATGCCTAGGAGATTAGAGACATGTTTGCATTCCCCTCTTGGTTCACTTTAAAACACCATGTGAGCACCTTACTTCCTAGCCTGAGTCAGAGACCCAATTACCCATGTGTGATCCCGGAGTAGACAACTTGGTAGGACACACTAGATTGGTGAGAGAGAGCATAATAGACGCATCCATGTGCATGACTGCCATTCACGCCACTTTAATAACTGCTCTTGTTGCTAGTTTTAACACCAGTAGTTTTTTTTTTCCAGGGTAGAGCGTGAGTTCCTTAACCAGTGCTCGAGTATTCCTGCCTTTGATTCATCTGTTTGTGACACTCCATTGTTGATCATCTTTTCTCAGGTTATTCATCACTTGACGATAACTCGTCCTAGGATCCACCCCCTTACTTGCCATCGTAGCCCCATTCGCACACGTTCTCGGTTAGCCATGGCCCAATGCACTAGCAAGCCCCTCTCCATCACTGTTACTCAGGAGGACACTCCACTTTCAGTCCCTCCTACCCCTACTGTGACTTCAGCTGTTCACTCTGTCCCTTTCGTGCATCATGTTCCGATGCATGGAGGCTCTGTCCCCTACACCATAGGGCATCCACAGACCTTGGCCAATCTAAAGACAAGCATTGATTCTGTCTTAGTGACCACTACTCAGGTTCTAGACGTATCAATGATGGCCTTACTCCCTTAGGGTCCTTTCCCTTTCAACACTCAGCCCATTGTGGTGGCATCCTTTGTAGGGTCCTTACCTCCAGGGCAGTCTGCATCTGTTCCAACTTTGACATCCAGTCCTTTAATTGTGCCACCTCTCATTGTCCTTGAGGGGTCTCCTGCTACACAGGTAGAATATCTGTTGGCCATTGCCAAAAAGACTGAGGGCATGGCCTTTTCTATCCATTCTGCTATGGACTCCACCATTCCTAAGGTTCCATGGCAACCTGCTCCGGTGTTTCAGGCATCACCTTCTGTTCCACCACCTCAGCCTCACCCTAACTCCTCACTGTACTAGCGTTAGGGGCGACGTCACTGCCTCACTCACAGACACCCCACTTCGCTACACAGCATTCAACTCCGACATCTGGTGGCCAACCCCTTAGGTTGGTTGGAGTACAACATCCACAGTGCCTGCAGCCTGGCGCCAAACCATTACAGCAGTTGCTACTCTCGCATTCAGCACCAACTACTACACAGTATTTTGCTCATCCTCCTCCCACACATCATCAGGTTTAGGCATCTTCATTCCCACAACCACATTCAACACTCAAGCACAGATATACTGGCCATCATGCCACATCACCAAGAGGCACGATGGTGGACCTGGAAGAGCACTTAGGTGCGACCCACATAACATATGCGGTCGTTCCCCCTGCTGCATTACCCTTGTCGACAGCAGCTCTAGATACCCTTCATGCTAGGGTGGGTGATTTTGAGAAAGCACTTTGACAAGTGCGGGGAGACAACTGTCAACCCTACAGATTTGGGGACCTCTGTTATTTCCCAGAGGCAACACTCCCACAGCATTTCCAAATCCCGGATTGTAAAAAATATAACGGTAAGGGTTGCCCCATTTCACATCTTAGGGCATATTACAGAGACCTCGCTTAGCTCCAGACTGACAAGAGGTTACTGATCTGCCTTTTCCAGAAGTGTCTCACCGGCCCAGCCCTCAATTGGTTCATGTCGCTTGACATGGACTCGATCAAGACTTGGAACGACCTTGCACAGGCGTTCATGGATCAATATGCTTTCAATCTCGACTTGGTCCCAAAGAGGGAGGACCTTGTCGCCACCAGATAGAGACGCCACGAGCCGTTTGGGGAATACGTCGGCCATTGGTGCACCCTAGCATTGCAAGTAAAAGATAGACCCTACGATGAGGAGTCTATCGAAATTGTTATTCAAGGTGCACAGCCAGATATTGGGGCTCTATTGAGCATTCAACCTATCACCACCTTTGCATCTTTGATTTGGGCAGGTGTGTGTGTAGAGAGCTGCCTTCGCAGCGACATCTTTCCTGCACTCACCACCTTTGCCAAGCAAGCTACCTTTCCTGATCACCATACGAGTAGAAGCACTCGTAACAGCGTTGGCACCAGTTACCCTAAGAGAGATCCTCCCAAGCCTGTTGTCGCATATGTTGGATCTCCCGTCATGCCCATCAATGTGGTGAACCAACCAAGCCCGAATTAATTAGTCTATGCACTTGCATCTAGGGCACCGTGCACACCATAGATCACCACCATCGCTCAATCGGTGTACCCCACGGCACCAGTTCTGCAATGACCCCTCCCAAGGCAGAGGCGGCCTTAGTGTGCTACACTACAGTACACCCCACCTGTTGAGCCATCGAGTGCAGTCCTCCCCAAGGTGGTGTCACTCCTAAACCTTCCAAAGGTCCGCCCCCTATCGAATCCTCTTTTGGTGTGGTACAACACGAACCTCCACTGCAATTTCCATCATTTCGTGGGCCATTCGATGGATAATTACTTGGCTCTTTAGATGCGGTTTAGGACCTGATTGACTGCAAGGTCATCATCATTAATACCCAGGAGGCACACACTACACCGGCACCACCACCCTCACATGCACAAGCACCATCTACCTATCCCAACATTGTCAGCTAGCCCATGAATGCACTTATCGGCTCAGCAGGTGTTGGGGCCTCAGGAATCCATTTTTTTTTACTTCTAGGTCTACGACATTCGTGATGGACCCCTCCAACCTGATCCATACTATTGATGAGTTGTTTCCTACCCGTCTATATCCTGTGAGCCGTGCCGATTCTGATTTAGCAGTCAACATGATACGGCTGACCGCGAAGTCAAAGTGTACTACCGCACACTCTGAGGCACCCATTTGCCTACTTGCCCAACCCATGCCTATCCATCCTATCAAGCATCTTATCCAGCCAGATCACCTCTCAGCCAGCCCAGTATTGACACCACTAGAATTGGCAGTAGGTACCCCTCTTGTCGTTAACTTGACGAGGGACACCCACCATGTACCCTATGATTATGCCATAGAGATGTGTGCAGAGGTCACCAAGTCAGGGATGGTTTATAGGTCGCCAGCACTAGTGGCCCAACCTGATCGTTCAGTGCCTTCCCTTCCTCAACCAACTACTCAATCCTCTAGGACGGCTCCTTGTTCGGTCCAGACTACTTCTACCAGGCAGGAGCAGTCCTCTATTGATATCACGTCTCAACTGAAAAAGGTTAAGGCTGACATCTCTATTTAAGATCACATCCATATCTCTTCAGAACATCGAGAGGCCTTCCTTAGGGTCTTTCAGGCTGCTTACGTCTCCCCCACCATAGAGCCATCCGCCCTTGAAAATATAGTGGACATGATCGCAAACCCTCATATCATTTCTTTCTCCAACGAAGAGTTACCTCCTGCAGGAGTCAATTATAACCAGTCCTTGTTCATTACAGCGCAATATCAAAGCTTCAGAATTCCCCTCACCTTGGTTGATAACAGCATGGGCCTAAACGTGTGCCCTTTGCGCATAGCAAATAAAATCGGATTCAAAGCTGAAGATATCATACCAGTCATAAAGGGAATGATGGCTTTCGATAACACGCATCACGACGCACTAGGGATGTTGGTTATTCCTCTTGCCATAGGGCCTGTAGTCTTCAATGTTGAGTTCTACATTGTGGATCTGGAGCCTACTTTCAATCTCCTGCTTGGGCGCGCTTAGTTGCACAAGCATCAGGTGATCCCCTCGACCCTCCATCGCATGGTTAAGATTCGCTGGGGCAACGACATAGTTGTTGTCATGGTGGAAGATTTTGACAAAGACAAGGTCGAGTCAGTTTTTGTTGTCTCACTCCAAATCGTTCATTTTGACCCAAAGCCATCTGATGTCATGTTATAGGTCAACCATTTAGAGCCAGTCAATTACATTCTAGCTCTCATGCGTGTCAGCTACCTGACCATTCATAGTAATCCCCTTCAGATGGTCAAAAACATGTGTCGCAAATGGGGATGTAAGAAAGGAACACCACTCGGGCGACACAGCCAGGGAATCTCTGAGCCCCTTTAGGCGGAAGAAATGTGAGAGTTCGAGGGACTAGGCTACGAGTGGCAACCGCATGAAGACAAATATTCACGTTTTAGGAGGTACAAGAAGATTTTTATTCTGTCGAACCTCACTAACTTTATCAATGCAGGGATACTTGATCCCAATCAGAACCAGGCCACTGTAGAGAAGAGCAAACATCAGATTATGCAACCACAGCCTCAACTTCCTGTAGTCACATTGGCAGCATCAGTCGTGGCCCCAACAATGAGCCCCACTGCAATAGTCTTACAAGCAGTCGCGTCAGTAGATCAATCAAAGTAGTCAGCTAGTCTCAGACATCAATTACAGCGGTCTTAGATCCAGCTAGTAGAGACCCATAGTCCAGATAAGTCAGTGACAGAGAAGAGTGCCATCTATTATCCTGATTGTGCCTCAGAAGAAGACGAGACAATTAGCATAACAATTCAGTTGAGCGACCAAGCCAGTGATTTGGAGCTGTTTTTTCAAGAACAGGTGTCAGTATGGGCCAAATACGCAGTCGAACATAAGATGCTAAGGAAAGGAAAGGCTCAAGTGTCAGAATCAGAGCCAACAATCCTCCATCAGTAGCCAAACCACTCATCCATCATGGTCTTAGTCGAGTCACAACCAGAATCCACTAGACCATTATAGTTAATTTCTTTGCAGCCGAGAGGCGGGTCTAGATGGTACATACAACCAAAGCCTCACCTTAAGCAAGGTGAGGGTAAAAAAAAAAAGACCCTGAGATAGGCTCAGGAGGAAAGCTAGATGACATCATTCCTATCAGTTAGTAGCGGGACAATCGCGAGTCAGTGGCACCCCTTGTACATACTATAGAAAATACAAAAAAAATCAGAAAACCCAGAAAATACAAAAAAATCAGAAAAACCAAAAAAATCAGAAAACTCTAAAAAACAAAAAATAGCATTAGTAGCCGAGGAAGTAGATCAACCCGCTCAGTCAGCAAACCCTACGGTCATAGAATCAGAGGTCATGCAGTGTAGATACAAGAACACCAAAGTCAGTGTGACCATCATGAAGCACCATCAAGGGTAGAAATCAGAGCACATCCTCTCCTTTGATGTCACCAATCCAACTTTTAAAGAAGAAATCCTATCAAAGCTCATTACTTATGAAGAAGCGGATGATGGCACGGATGAAAATCATGAAACACTTGAATTCCAGCCCCATGACAATGATCTAGAAGGGCCAAATATGCATGTTGAGGAAGAAACTGAATGGGTCAACATCGGCACAATAGAGGATGTCAAAGAGGTAATCATCTGTGCTAAGCTGTCACCACAGGCTAGGGTAGACTTCAATGCATTTCTGAAAGAATACGCTGATGTCTTTGCATGGAGCTACGACAACATGGTCGGTCTGGATGTCAAAGTGGTGGTACACACAGTACCTCTAAAGCCTAACTAGAGGCCAGTCAAGCAGAAACTCAGGAGATGGTGACCCCAGTGGATCTTGAAACTCAAGGAGGAAATCATGAAGCATCACAAGGTGAACTTCCTCAAGGTGGTATTATACCCAGAGTGGTTAGCAAATGTTGTCCTAGTACCAAAGAAAGACGGAAGGGTTCGTATGTGCATCAACTATAGAGACCTCAACAAGGCGAGCCCCAAGGACGATTTTCCACTTCCTCACATAGACATCTTGGTGGACAATATAGCCAGACACAAAATGTTATCATTTATGGATGGTTTCTAGGGATACAACCAGATCAGAATGGCTAAGGAGGATATGGAGGAGACATCCTTCATCACCACTTGGGGTGTTTTTTGCTATTGTGTGATGCCATTTGGGCTCAAGAATGCCAGTGCTAGTTATCAAAGGATGATGGCCGCACTGTTCCATGACCTCATGCATCAGGAAATAGAGGTCTATGTAGACGATATGATTGCCAAGTCCAAAGAGCCTAAGGAACACCTCCTTTATTTGGGAAAGCTGTTTGACTACCTTAGAAAGTACAAACTCCGTCTTAATCCCAACAAATGCATATTCGGAGTGTCTTATGGCACGCTTCTGGGATACATCATCAGTCGAAGGGGAATCGAGGTTGACCCTAGTAAGGTAAGAGCCATCATAGACATGCCTCCCCTTACATCTGAAAAGGAGATTCAGAGTTTATTGGGCTGATTACAGTAAATCAACTAGTTCATCACACAGCTTACCTCCATTTGTGAGCCTATCTTCAGGCTGTTAAGAAAGAACGCACAAGTCCACTGGAATGAGAAGTGTCAAGCCACCTTCGACAAAATCAAGCAGCTCCTCACAAAACCTCCCGTCCTAGTTCCACCTACACTAGGACGACCTCTATTGCTGTATCTCTCCATCACTTAGCACTCCATGGGCAACACGATGAGTCGAGACGTAGGGAGAAAGCCATCTACTACCTAAGTAAGAAGTTCAATGATTACGAAACCAGGTATAGTCCCATTGAGAAGATCTGCCTATCCCTTGTCTGGGCCACCCAGCGCCTCAGACACCATAAGATGGCATATTTTGTCCTTCTTTTATGACGACACGATTCGATAAGGTACTTGTTCCAGAAGCTGGCATTAGTGGGACGATGCGTGAAATGATAGGTGTTGCTATCCCAGTACGACATTACATTTGTCACGCAAAAATCAACGAAAGGGCAAGCAGTAGTAGACCACCTGGTCGACTTACCACTACTAGAATACGAGCCTTTGAATATGTAGTTCCCGAATGAAGACATCCTGTTCACCATGGGAGATTCAGATTCTGAGGAGCCAAAAGATAGGTCCCGGTGGCATTTATATTTTGACGGAGCCATTAACAAGAGGGGTGGAGGAATCGATGTAGTATTGTCAGCACCAGAGGGACAGATGACCTCTTTTTCCAGAAAGCTCACTTTTGAGTGCACCAACAATGAAGCCTAGTACGAGGCATGCATTTTGGGACTACAAATTGCACTAGAACATGGCGCACGAAAGCTACAAGTACATGGGGATGCCATGTTAGTCATATCCTAGATCAATGGTGATTGGAGAACCAAAGATCCAAAGCTCGTGCTATAACACGAATATCTCCTATAGCTCGTCAAGGTGTTCGAAGAAGTACATCTCTCCTTCATGAGTAGAGCTAAAAATTCCTATGCATATGCATTGGCAACCCTTGCCTCCTGGCACTCAATACCTGAAGAGCACATAGTCAATGTGTCAGTCACCCGAGCAGAGTAGTCCGTCCATTGCATGAGTGTAGAGGAAGTAGACCTGTCAGTAGAGCTTCCATGGTATCACAACATTAAAACCTTCCTAGAATCAGGCAGTCTCCCAACCGGCACATTAGCAGCAGATAAGAAGACCATGGCATGTATAGCGTCAAGATACGTGTTGGGTGGAGGGCATTTGTACAAAAGATCATATAACCAGATGCTTTTGCTGTGTGTCAACAAGGAGGTCGATACCTTGATGCTTCAAATTCACACTGGGACATGTGGCCCTCACATGAATGGAATACTGTTAGCTAAGAAGATCATGTTATAGGGCTACTTTTGGTCAACTATGGAAGTAGATTGTTGTCGAATCGTGCGCAAGTGCCACAACTACCAGATCCATGGGAACTTCATACATGCTCCCCCTCAGTAGCTACACAGTATGCCTTCACCGTGGCCGTTCTCTACTTGGGGAATAGACGTTATGAGAGCCATCCATCCAGCATCATCCAATGGCCACAGCTACATTCTGGTAGCCATAGATTACTTTACCAAATGGGTGGAAGCCGCCTCCGACAAGACTGTCACAACTGTAGGCACAGAGAAGTTCATCAAGAACAACATCATAGCTCGATACAAAGTACCACACTCCATTATCTCAGACAACGGAAAACATTTCATAGCTTGGAGGTTGGAGGATTATCTACAGAGCCTCAGGATCAAACATCACAGATCCTCTCCGTACCGCCTATAGATGAATGGTGTCGTGGAGTCAGCAAAAAAGAATCTGATCAAGATCCTAAAGAAGAGCACCGAGACATACATGGATTGGCATGAAAAGCTTCCCAATGCGCTATGGGCCTACAGAACTTTAGTCCGGACATCAACGGGAGCGACACCATACTCATTGGTATATGGTATGGAAGTGGTCCTACCAGTTGAAGTAGAGGTCCCATCACTCAGAACCTTGAAAGAGGCCAAACTAGAAGAAGCAAAATGGGTTGAGGACAGATGCATCCAGCTAAATCTGATTGACGAGTGCAAACTACAAGCCATGCACAATGTCTGCTGCTACCAAGGAAGAATGGCAAGATCATATTAGAAAAGAGTCTGACCTAGGAGCTTCGCACCAGGCGATCTAGTTCTACGGGCCATACATCTCCCTGATGGTCGAGGCAAATTCCATCCTAACTGGCATGGTCCTTATATCATCAAGCAAGTCTATTCAGGAGGTGTAGCAATCCTCGAGGACATGGACAACGTCAAGCTATCTGAGCCAGTCAACACGTGTTATCTAAAAAAGTACTATCAATGAGAGGAAGGTGTGTATCCTCACCTTGCAAAGTATCTATTTGCACATCATGCATCATCCACCACTTCATCATGTATAAAAAGGTAATCCATGTGCATCTAACCCACAACATTTGCTCTTTTTGCTTTTGTGCACATCAATAACTTAAGCATATTAATAACTGCATGCATCTATGCATAAATGCATCAGCATCATATCCCGATGATTTAAATCGGAATAGCTAGCCTACATGAGAAGGGTTTATACCTCTTTAGTTGATACTACCTGTGACCATGCCGGTAGAACCCTGCATGGCTCTCCTTACGGTGCATGGAAGCACACGAGGAGTCCCGATACGGTCACGGCGAAGATGGTGAATCCAGAGAAGAAGACTAGACTCAGAAACACCAAGGAAAGATAAGAAAGGATAAGGAAAGGAGTCGCCACCTAGTCTTTTAATGGAAAGATGAGGAAAACCAAACACAAAAGAAAACCAAAAAGAAAACAAGATGAAGAAAACATGTATGCTCTGTGCCTAATGGTTATAATGCACAAATCAATGTAGGCCAGAGAAAGGGTAAGGATTCTTGTTACACATGGGGAAGGGGTTAGGCACCCCCATGCGCCCGAAGAACTCGGTCTTTCTAGGTTTCCTACTCGCTAAATGGTCTGCTGGGTGTGTGCTTGCTTATTCTGAATGCATATGCTGAAAATGACTAGAAAACATGCCAAATCAAAGAGAAGAAATGAATAAAAGTGAAAAAGTTAATCTGAGGGACAAATGTAGGCATTGAGAATGCTGCTTTACTGTACGCCCGTGGGAGATGAGCAAAATTGTGAAAATCAAGAAACTCTCGGAAAGCGTCACGTAAATCAGCGGAAACTCAAAGAAATCCGAGAAAATCAAATTGGGGAAAATAATCCTCATTCGACACGATGTCGGCATTATTAAGCTTGTTAATGTACGTCCTCGGGCGATGGAAAGCCAAATCAAGTCAAAGGTTGCGAAAGTCAGAAGAAATCTGGGAAACGATAAGAAACCAAGCTTGAAATGAGAGCCCAATGAAAGGAATAAGGCACAAGAAAATATGCACGAAAAAGTGCAACAAAATGTGCAAAATACATGTAAGAGTGTAAAATGTAAATTCTAGGGGCTTTTGTGCAAAATACCCAAATTCTGAGTGAAAACTGAAATTCTGAACCTAAATCATCAAAAATACATAGAAAAACATATTTCATGTAATTTTGAAGAATTCTAAGGTCAAATGTGCAAAACTGTGCATTTTTAGTCAAATTGAAGATTCCTAGGGGTCAAAATGCAATTTTGCCATTAAAACATGCATTTTATGCAATTCTATAGAAATTTAGGGTAAAATATGCAAAAAAGAGAGTCCATGTTTGAAAACAGAAAGTCTCAGGGGTTGACATGTAAATTTACCCTAGAAAACATGCATTCAATGTGAAATTAGTAAAATTCTGGGGCTAAAATGCAATTTAAGTCACATTTGAGCAAATATTTAAATTCCCAGGGTTTAATTTGCATTTTTGGCAAAGATACATGCATTCAGAGTTATTTTAATGAAGCTTAGGGGTTTAAATGCAATTTAATCAGAGAAATATGCATTCACAATTATTTTCATGAAACTTAGGGTTGTAAATGCAATTTTTGAGCATATTTGAGTGAATGTTTGAATATCTAGGGTTTAATTTACAATTCTGAAAGAGAAATATGCATTCAAAACTATTTCAACAAAGTTCAGGGTTTTAAATGCAAAACTTCTAGATTTAAAAGCATGAAGAGCAAATCAAGGGGGCTTTTGTCTAATTTTAAAGCATGAAAGGCATTAACAAGAATATTCAGGGGGCACATTGCAATATTTTCAAATCAAACTTTATTCAAACGATTTTAAAAAATGTAAGGACCTAATTGTAAGAAAAAAGGACCTACTTGTAAGAAAACAAAAAGTTCAGAAGTTATTTAAACGAAAACTTATTTTTTATTTTTTAAAAGACAAAAAGAATCGACGGCCGTCGACCACCGTCGGGGGGGCTCTCATAGGCTATCCCATTGCCTGATCTAAGATCAGACCTCATGTGGAGTAAGAAGAAGAGGAAAGGAAAAGATCTGATGGTTTGGATCGATTGTCCAACGGTTGGAGTGGGCCTCCCACCTCCCTTGCCGTCGGGGTTGCTCTGGTGACGGCGCTGGAGAAGAAAGAGGCTCTAAGGGCTACGACGCGGTGATCAAGGGCTCCAGGAGGCTTGGAGGCGACAAGTGGAGCATTTCCCCTCTTCCAAAAGCAAGAATGGAACACTCCTCCCATCCTTGAACCTTGCTCGCCGTCGACATGATCCAACTCCGGCAAGCTCAACTACGGAGGTGATCCAAGGCTTGAGGCTTGGCTTCAATGGCTCCAGAGTGTTGGGGGCGCGTCGTGGAGTGTTTCTAGATGCCTGGAGAGGCACGACGGAGTTGGAGGCGCGCGTCCCATCTGTGTGATCAGTCTTCTTCCCTGGCGACAGTGAAACATCGCAACTCTGGCGACCAGCTACTGGAGGCTCAGTGAGGTGTTGAAACGATGCACTAGGAGCTAGATAAGCAAGAGGGAGGTCCGGGAAGGAGGTTCTAATGCTCTCGGGCTTGAATCAACCAGTGGATTTGCGCCCCCACCTAAGCCACTAGAGAATTGCTCCGACGAGGCCCAAGAGCTTGATTCCAGCCCAAGAACACCTCTGGCTTGACTGAAATCAAACGGGTAAGGAAGAGGGAGATCCAAGAAGCTAAAATGAAGAGAAATTGGGGCTTGTGGAGGGCGTACCTGGTCTAGCAGTGGAGTTGACCATCGGAGCTTGCCAGAGGCCGCTGGAGCTCGCTAAAGATGACTGAAACTCTGATTTCTCTCCTCCACAAGCTTCCTCCTTGCTCCAAGATCACTCTGGTTGCTCTGATTGAGAGAAAAAGCTTTGAGAGACTCTCCTCTAAAATTTTCCAAAACCCCCTTCTCACTTGCAAATGGGGCTATTTATAGGCTTCCAAATGACTTAGTTGGTTGTTATGGTTAGAGTGGAAGGTGGTTGGAGTGAAGTGGGAAGTGGTTAAGGTTGTTGGGGTGAAGTGGGAAGTGGTTAAAGTTGTTGGAGTGAAGTGGGAAGTGGTTAAGGTGGTTGGAGTGAAGTGGGAAGTGGTTAAGGTCGTTGGAGTGAAGTAGAAAGTGGTAAAGGTTGTTGGCGTTTGACATTAGGGTTTTGGGTTTGACTTATGGCTTAGGGTTTGACTTAGGGTTTGACCTAGGTTTTAGGGTTTAGATTAGGGTTTTGAATTTGTTTTAGGTCTTAACCCAGGGTTTAAGATTTGGATTAGGGTTTTGAATTTGGTTTAGGTCTTAAACTAGGGTTTAAGGTGTGGATTAGGGTTTAACCTAGGTTTTAGGGTTTACTCAGGGTTTTATGGTTTTGTTTAGTTTTCTAGGGTTTGTAGGGTCCTGTTTGGATTTTTTAGGGTTTAGCTAGGTTTTTTAGGGTTTTGTTTGATTTTTAGAGTTTTGTTTGGTTTTATAGGGTTTTCCTAGGGTTTTTAGGATTTTTTAGAGTTTTTTAGAGTCCTGTTAGGGTTTTGTCCATTTGCAAGCATATGGGGGTGTCTACACAACCCAAACGCTCTAGTGGGCGTGGGAGCCACCATCCGGCCATGATTAGGCGAAATGTCCAAACTTCCATAGGGACTTACACCTCCACAAAGAGACAAAATGTTAGGAGCGAGTATGAGTGTGAGCCAAGAGAAAAAAGTAAACATATTTTCAAGGGCACAAAAGAAGTAAGGAGACAAAAGTCATAGATAGAAGCTAGCCCTAAGAGAAAGAGGTAAGTAGGCTAACTCTACCCCTATCACTTACCTTAGGGAGGAGTCGAAGAAAACATCCGAAGAGCCCAAATGACCAAAGGGACTAGCCACCCCTCTCACATAATTACAACAGCCTCATCCTAATCTAGATGCCCATTACCCCCAAGCAAGGGTTAGAGCGAGCCTACAAGCCTAAAAGGGAGAAAAGAAATAAGCCAAAAGTCAAAAAAAGTAGGTTTAAGTCCCCAAGAGTTTGGGACGGAGCCTAATCTTCATGCCTTCCAACGAGCCACTCCCACACGAATCACCCATTCCGAAGAGCCACCCACAGCCTAGAAGCTCGAGTAGTGTCTCGTGAATCGAGGTCTTCTCCTTTTCTCATAGCAGGCATAATTAGCATTCCAAATTCTGAGGGTGATACAACATGACACTATCATTCCTACATGTATTATCGTTTGTCCACTTTGCAAGGTCTTGCTAGGTCCTAAACAAGGGGCATGTTAGTTGCTCTTTGGTCAAAGATTTGGCAGAGGATAACGTACACCTGGGGCATGTCAGCTGCCTTTGTGGTGATAGCCTTCCACATCAACTAGGGGCATGTCAGTTTTCCTTTTGGTTGACCCCTTTTTGGGGCAGTATCTTCGTCCAGAACGTGTTGTCTGCTCCATAGCTCAAGCCCAAGAATGAGGATAATAGCAGCCATATTCCTCCAAGATCAAAGCAAAGACAGAATATCAACACTCCCCTATCTAGCAAACGAGAACATAGTCGATAAGCTAGTGCCAAAGTCAAACTCCCTAGAGGTCAGTCAGCAACACGATAGTGAGCCTAGAGAATTATCAGAAATCATCCAGCAAGTCCACCATATTTGAGGAGGAAACAATGCCCTCGTGAAACCTTTATCCCACCAAGCCCCATGTATTAGTGCAGAATATGAGCAACGGTTTACTAGGATCAACCATCATCGTCCTATAGCATCGGTAGCGTCTAGTGGACGGGCAAAGTAGTGATACAACGAAGTAGACAAGCCGCAGACAATGACTCCTCTAAGTCCAGAGGAAATCTTTATCCTTTTGTCTCGTGACTCCTCTAAGTCCAGAGGAAATCTGAGTCACTGGTTCCTTGAATCCTAGAACTAGTCTTTATCCTATGTCTCATGACTCTTCTAAGTCCAGAGGAGATTCGAGCTCCTGGTTCCTTGAATCCTAGGACCAGTCCACTTTTCCTCTTGTCTCGTGACTCCTCTAAGTCTAGAGGAGATACGAGCCACTGTTTCCTTGAATCTTAGGACCAGTCTTTATCCTTTTGTCTTGTGACTCCTCTAAGTCTGGAAGAGATCCGAGGTGCTGGTTCCTTGAATTTTAGGACTAGTTTTTTTTCCTCTTGTCTCGTGACTCCTCTATGTCTAGAGGAGATTCGTGCCACTGGTTCCTTGTATCCTAGGACCAGTCTTTATACTTTTGTCTCATGACTCCACTAAGTCCAGAGGAGATCCGAGCCCCTGGTTCCTTGAATCCTAGGGCCAGTCTTCATCCTTTTGTCTCGTGACTCCTCTATGTCTGGAGGAAATCCGAGTCACTAGTTCCTTGAATCCTAGGACCCGTCTTTATCCTTTGTCTCGTGACTTTTCTCAGTCTGGAGGAGATCCGAGCCACTGGTTCCTTGAATCCTAGGACCAGTCTTTATCCTGTTGGCTCGTGGCTCCTCTAAGTTTGGAAGAAATCCGAGTCACTGGTTCCTTGAATCCTAGGACCAGTATTTATCCTTTCTGCCTTGTGACTCCTCGAAGTCCGGAGGAGATCCAAACCGTTGGTTCCTTGTATCCTAGGACTAGCCTTTATCCTTTTTGCCTCGTGACTCCTCTATATCTGAAAGAGATCCGAGCCACTAGTTCCTTGAATCCTAGGACTACTCTTTTTTCCTCTTGCCTCGTGACTCCTCTATGTCCGGAAGAGATCCGAGCCGCTGGTTCCTTGAATTCTAGGACCAGTCTTTTTCCCTTTTCTCTTGTAACTCCTTTAAGTCCAGAGGAGATCCGAGCTGTTGGTTTCTTACATTCGAGGACCAACCCTCATCTCATTTCACATTTCAGGCTGGCAGCCCTACTTGCCCGAGCACAACCATTATAATGTCAGATGCCCCTTCTACTCAGGCTGATAACTCTAACTATCTGGCGATGAGTCTGTCAGCTCGTCACAAGGGTTGGTAACCCTAACTACTTGAGCAGCAAGCACGTTAGTCTTGTCTGACAACCCCTTTCGTACAGGTTCGGATTGGCCACCAACCCATCACTCGGCATTACATTTGCATTATCTCTAGTGTTTTATGGCATAATAGGAAGCATAGATAGCAGTACAAAGTAACTGGCCTAGTGTCCCATCACACCACTTTGCATTATGCCCCTATTAGAGTGTACATCGCATCCTATAGCATAGCCGGGCACGCCACGACATTCTTTACACCACATAGTTGCGCATTCAGCATGCACCTTGCATCACTATCTCATTGCGTTGTCACACTATGTGCAACCACAATCAATCCCTCCATTTCACGTCCACCTCACCATCACATGAATCACACCATTTTGCATCGATTTCGCTTGTATATCCTCAAGCGAATAGCACCTTGTATTTGAGCTATATCCTACTCAACGCACATCATTTGCATCACTCTTGCTTGTATATCCTCAAGCGAATGGCACCTCGTGTGAGAGCCATATCCTGCTCTACGCACAACATCATTGCGATCTACACATCACCTGCACCTATCCATCTAGTAGAGTACCAATGCATTACGCAATAAAGTAAGCCCCCTCGTCATCATCCAATGTCATGTAGGTGATGTCTCCATTGTGTCAGCATCATCAGCATTTGCATGGGCCACGAGTGGTGACTTTCGGTGCATCTGCCGAATAAACAGCTCACAACCCCACAGCAAACACCACCCTCCCGTAGACTCAGGTAGGGTGTCTTGTCAACCCTGAACATCGATCTCGGTCCCCTCAACCTCGCTCAGGGAGGGGCATCTTTAGACACCCCGATTTTGAGGTGGCCCATTGATGGATCCAGGGGCGATGACCTTAGGCTTCTAAATGCATCACACAAACTAAGAACCATAGCACATTTGGATAGTCCACCCATTTGGCGCACCTACCTAGCGCACCTAACAGGCACACATAGTTGGCACACGTAGCTAGCGCACTAGTGTGGCGCACCTCACTGGCACATGTCAATGGCATGGCCACGATTGCCAGGTCACTATCCATTGTAATCCAATCACCCTTCTCCTCTACGTCTGGCAACCCAACTGTCGACAACCATCGAGAATGATGGCGTTGACTCCTCCATCAGCATAAATCCTTGCACAATCTCCAACAAGACCTAACAGCCCCTCCAGCCTGTGCATCGGCATATAAAGGAAGCCACAGCCGACAACAGAGAGAGGATCATTTGGAGGGGGACTTTTGGGAGAAATTGGAGTATTCTGTATCCACAAACCAACCGCTTTGAATGATCCTTGACGACTAGAGCTCCTTCATCTAGGTAACTCTCTCTCCCAATCTTGAATAGGTCCCAACAGTTTTATTTAGCATCATTGGTTTTCATTTTCATCCCCTATGGTATTGGTCCTTCTCCTCCGGTGGTGGGTGTAACCCACTAGCGGTTCGAGGCCCATGGCCTCTCAGTAGAGACGTGACCCTGGTGTCTCTCCCTATCTCTCTCCTCCTCTTCCCTGAGCTTCCATCGCTTCGGAGAAGACTCCCTAGCCATAGTGGCCAGGAGTGCGCTCTCGACTGCCTCCTCCGCCATGGAACCCACTAAGTGGACGGAGTCTTTTGGTCGTACCCACTTCGAGTCGTTGCTTTAGGAAGCCCCGTCGTGTTGTCACAAAGCCCCCTGCACTGCCACGTCGTCGTCACAGTCCCTGGAATGACTCCCCCACCTCTAGCACGTCTATCGTCAACACGAGAGGTGGGTAGAGCCACTCTGGCATCCCCAACCTCCCCTAGACCCTCTGGAGTGATCACCGTACTACCCTGATGCTTTTCGCTTGCCGCCACGATGTCCCATTAGTAGAACCGGCTCCCATGACTTTCGCCGTCGTCTTCTCCAATGCCAACAGCCCCTCCCTAGAGCACGAGGTGGGAAGAGAACCCCAAACTTCTTTAGCCTTGCCCGACACCTCAGGAACGCTTGCTGTGTTGCCCTCAAGCTTTCTCTACCGTTGCCTGCCGTCCTTCATTGCTACACCATCGCCAGTTCGTCGCCAGAGCTTACGTTGGAGTGAGGACACCGGCGATCCACTAGTGATCTTTGAAGCCCTTGTTCAAAGGTCCTGAGGATTGCTAATCCGGCACACCACTCTGGTGCACTTAAGTGGCACACTTTAGTGGCGCATTGAATTAGAGCACCAGACAGGCGCACCATACAGGCACAACTATCTGGTGCACTAAACAGGCGTCCCTGCCTGTTTCAGTGCACAAATAATGTATAGGACCTTAGGTGCATCACACATAAGTCTCTGAGTTTTCATTGCATATAGGTCCCACTTTCCATGCATATAGGTCCCTGAGTCCACTATTGTCTTTGCATTTAGGTCCCTAAACCTTATTATCATTGCATATCAGTCCCTTACTTTATGACGTTGTTGCATGTGGTTTCTGGTTTTGCGTCCTGTGGTTTTCTAGTACTTTTTGCATCCTAGACCCTGTAGTTTTCGTTTTTGTACTTGCTCATTTTGCATCTCAAATTTCCTTATGTGTTATTGTATTTTTGCGCTTTAGCCCTTATATTTGTCTTCATTGTGCATGGTAGGTCATTTTACACCTTCGCATTTGTCCATTTTATCACATCCTATAGACATTTAGCATCTAGAAAATCACATTCGCCAGTTTCATCACCGTATCCTATCATTTTGTGCTTATAACCTTGGTTTAATCCGTCGTCTAGTATCATGCATCTGCACGTTTTCCGAGGTTTTTGATTTCCTGATCGCATACATTAGAGAAATGACAATTACTGCCTACATTTTCTTGTGGACCAGATCTGGTTCAAGACATAGGCAGTGTTTCTGAGCATCCTAGGGGCATGTTTTGGTTTTTCCTCATATCTCGGTTCTATTTTGATGCACGTTTCTTCAAAATTGCATGGTATAAGCATCATTTCCCCGGGGCATACAATTGGCAATCGAGTCCATAAAGCCACACAAAGCAAGCAGGAAGCCTAGAAAGACCGACTCGTCGGGCGAGTGGGGATGCCTAACACTTTCCCCATGCGTAACAGAAGTCCTTACCCTTTCTTTGGCTTGTAATGACCATTGTGTCTGACTCCTTGGTACGGAACCATATTTTCGAACCTCACTTGGTTTCCTGGCATTCTTTTGCATCCGGTTTTCCTCATCATTCAGATCAAAAGACCAAGTGGCGACTCTGATTTTGTCTTATCTTGCGCCTTTGCCTTCCGACATGGCTGTGGCTTCCTCCCTTGGTGCCCTCCACGTCAATTCCTGAGTGGGCCTGGTCACACATGCGATATGCTTTAGTGTGTTTTACTTATGAGTTTTATTAAGCTAATTAAGGGAGAGATTGCTCTGAAGTCTCTAGTTTCACCTAATCATTGTTTTTACCATGAGAATTATAGATTAGCCAGTAAGGCGAAGCAAACATGTCTCTACTTTCCCTAGGATGGCAAGGTGCGAAAGGGGAAGAAAACACTGAGACATGGCAAGCAAGCAAGCATACAGCAGGCAAAAGGTAGGATCATGGCATGTGCACGTGTTGTGTAAACATGATGGTAAAAAGAGAAAACATCCATCACATGAAAAGATAGGCAACATGGCATGTGCATGTGTTGTGGCATAGCAAGCGTATAAAAGGAAAACACTTAGCAAGCAAAAGGCATGTAATAGCAAGCATGTAATGATAAATGCAAACATAATGGCAAAAAATGAAAAGCAAGGCAGATAAGGACAAAAAATCCAAGCAAGCGAAAAACGGAAAATGAAAGCTGGAGTCTTGTATCCCCAGTGGAGTCACTGGTTTCTATGACCATTTTAGTAGACAAGGATCCATAAATCTAGTATGAAAACTAGACTCGTGAACCGATAAGGTCATGGCAAAGATAGTGAATCCGAGGAAGGATATTCGCTTGTGAACGCCAATCGTGGGCTCCAACAAGGCTCTCCAGTGCTTCTAGAAGCTTGAGGGGACATGATGGAATGCTCAAATGCAAAATGGATGCGTGCGTATGTGGGGTTCACTGTCTTCCGTCCACACTGTGTCTTGCCGACGACCATGAGCTCGACCGACCATATAGGAGGCAAAGAGCGTCGAGTGGCCATTTGAGGTTACTGAGGGAGGAAAGAGGAAGGTGGAGATGTGCCAAGATGGGAAGGCAATGAGTTCACAGGCCGTCGACCTTACTCACACCAATTGAACCCATCATCGGTGATGCATGAATGTGATGTGTGCATGATGCACACGGCATTATAAACGTAGATGAAACTTGGACAAAATAACAAGATGTAGCATTGAGAACATGAAGAAAACTAAGGAACACAATGGGGGAGGAGACCCTATGGAGTTGGTGGGTTGTCCCTTTTGACGACGGCTCACGATAGCGTGTCTCTGGTTGATATTGCACGGTGGCGGGTCCAAAGGGATTTTGGTGAGGCTAACGGAAGGCTCAAGTGGGTAATGTAGCGAGAGTCGTGGTGTTTCAGTGTATAGGAGATGACGGAGTGGTAGTGGGTGTTCCAGCCGACGATGAGAGGTGGCTGGAGGGTGGCAAATGACCAGAGGACAGTGCTGGGATGCTCTGGCGAGAGGGGAGGCTCTGTCGAGAGAGGGGTATACTCTAGCGTAGGGCAGTCGATGCCTAGCCAAGAGGGAGTATCGAGTGATAACTAGATTGCCAGAAATGAGGTGGAGGATGGCTAGAATGGTGGTTGGTAGTTGTGGTTTGCTTAGGGACAACTAGTGCACAGAGCTAGGTGTCCGGAGAGGCTTGTCATCCAAAAGAGGAAGCTATTGGACGTGGGAGTTGACTTCATAGAGGGAAGGAAGATAGTGTGATCATTGGTTTCAAATGTGGTTTAGGAGGAGTGGTTAGGATTTAATCAAGTTAGGATTGGATGGTAAATAGGATTAGGTAAAGGAGTTTGATGGTCCTGGGCAATTGTGGAGCATGCCTTGATCCATGTCAGTTAGGATTGGATGGTAAATAGGATTAGGTAAAAGAGTTTGATGGTCCTGGGCAATTGTGGAGCATGCCTTGATCCATGTCATCTAATGAGAAGAGGCAGATTGGTGGTCCACTAAATGCAAAGATCAATTGAGCCCTTCGCAGTTAATGTGACATCTGAACCTGATTATTCATTTTTAATTGTAAACTATGTAATTACTTGTAATATTTGAAAATGATTTATTAATGGATAATTTGATATTCTGGTAATATTATGTGTCTCCGTTTGTGTGGTTGGGTTCATTGGTCTCTGATTGTGTGGTTTCTAGCATTGTGCTCGCGTGTGTGGGACCTAGATTTGACCTTGGTCAGCCTAAGCATAGTGCTCCTTGAGGGGTGTGCCCATCTCCTTCCTCTTCTTTCTTCTTTTTCTCCACCACCTATGCCTCCACAGATGACCTCGTGCTCACTCCATCTCCTCCACTGTCAACTCAAGCAGAGGGCGGTCGGTGGGATTCGTGGAGGCGGTCGGAGCAAAGAAGTTTAAGAGGGCTGGAGGGGATTGCATGGAAGGTACGATCAATGCCAGAGCAACCGCAACCGGTGGCTTGTGCGAGAGGGGGAGAGATAGCAGTGGAGTTGGTGCGTCGCTAGAGGCCAGGTGTTGCCGTGACGAGAAGAAGCCCACTAGAGTTGAGTAAGCTCGTCGGAGGAGCTACGCGACCCCTCCCTTCTTTCTTTTCCTTTGTTTTGAAAGATAAGGTTAAATGCATGAAAATAACGTAAATAGCATGATAAAATCATGAAAAATTATGCGCATGCAT
The DNA here is from genome assembly GCA_024699735.1 of Posidonia australis. Taxonomy (NCBI): domain Eukaryota; kingdom Viridiplantae; phylum Streptophyta; class Magnoliopsida; order Alismatales; family Posidoniaceae; genus Posidonia; species Posidonia australis. Next base: position 434 of record JAMKQA010021420.1, on the reverse strand, counting down.
GGAATGTGATGGACTACATGTTTATGATGAGATCATGCCAATTGGTGGTGTTTTTTGTGGATTTATATGGATTTTTCATATGCATGCTACAATGTTATGAAATGAGCTTCATGTCTTTAAGATTTTATTGTGGGAAGCATGCTTAATGGATTGGTGAATGGTTTGAGAGGTTTTGAAGTAGACTTAGAGGTCTACACCCCATATTTTATTCATGATTTATGTGGAGTGTTTGTTACGTCCGCCAAAGGTCCCAATTCCAGTGAACAAATGGGTAGGTGTAACATCTGGGCCCGATTATCCTTTGTATTTAATAAACCATGTATTATTTGTGATTTGGTGCTTAATGGTTTATTAATGGATAATCTGTTGTTTCTTGGTTGTGTGTGGTTGTGGGTGGTTTTATGTGCATCTGGTTGCAATCTGGGACCAATTTG
>JAMKQA010021419.1:0-24587 GCA_024699735.1 Posidonia australis | reverse complement strand
CGGCCTTTCAGCCTTTTGCTGTACGCCCGAGGGCGATATGCCATGCTATGCTTAGTGCCTTATGCTAGTAGGTGCATGATGTGTAGGGGGTGTGTCTTAATGCTCAGAAGTATCACTCTTTATTTCGGGTCAAGTGCGTAATGCAACGATATTGCATAAACATAATCAAAGTTGTATCATTTTGAGTGATTTCTCATCATTGCTTCCTATATGCCTAAATGCAAGCTAAGATGCAGGAAAACTGCTGGGAACAAAGATGTGCCTTCCTAATGCATCAAGAAAGAAAATCAGATGAAAACCCAGAAGCAAATCGGGTCGAGAAAGCAAGCAAGACATCTGAAAAAACATGTTGTGTGCTACTGAAAACAGGATACTGCACCTGTTTGGTGCGCCAGACTGGTGCGTCAGTCTGGAGCACCACCTATGTGCGTCAAGGTGGGCCAGTAATGTATGCAAGGTGTAAAACATAGAAAGCAAAGCAAAACATCAGAGGATGCGCTCTGGAAAAGCATGCAGCAGAATCATTCTGGAAAACTCGGAAAACATGCCTTGAAAGAGTTAAAATATGCTAATGCAATGCAATGACCTTGAGCTCAAGGGCCTGAAGCCTCACACAAGGTCACAATCTATGTGAACTAGATGCAGAAAACATGATCCAGCCAAGCCTCTGGATCATGGACTGATGCACATGACTCTCTCAAGGGAGTAGGGTGCAATCAGTCTACCAGATTCAGCCTGGAGCTGAATAACAAAGCAGAAAAAGCAAATGCAAAACAGTTTGATTGAAGGCTAAAAACATGCAGGTGGCACCTTGGCAAACCAGAGAATCGATCAGGAGAAAACAACCTCAAAACTCTGCGATAAAGTCGTGCAGGTATGATGCTAATGTAAGTGCACTGATCTCGACCAATCTGGCGCGCCTGCTGAGTGCGCCAGATTAGTGCGCGGGTTAGGTGCAACAGGGATATGCACCCTAGGAATTCTGGATCAGACAGTGACCTGATCCAGAACCCACCCAGCGGAGATACAAGGGGGATCTACGCAAGTGCTAAAATGCTCATGCCATGATAAAACTGGAAAACATGCTGCGAGTGCAAAAGATCAAGAATCACCGTGAAAACAGAGCATTTGAAGCCAAATAAATTGATGGGTTCACGCATGCAAATGTATGAAATATTCAAGAACAAGCATGATCTGGGTAAGACGAATCAGAACATGTGTAAATGTTGATCAAATGTGCATGCTTCTACGTGCAAGAGTATACATGATGCGTGGAAAAAATATTCAACATGGAACAACAACATATGTAGATTACATGCTAGAAATGTGAACATAGATTAGCATGGAGATTATTTGCATAGAAAATATGATCATGATATCATGAACAAAGCATCATAAACATGGAGTAAAACAGATCATACGCAAGGTTTTAGCATGTCTTATTCAATTCTGAAATGGCATTAAAAATGGGAGGTAGAATGCCTACCTCACGATGTTCCTTCTTTGCGATAACAGAGATAAGAAAACCTTTGTTGCTTTGGAAGGCTCTAGGACGCAAGAGGGTGCTCCAGGGAATGAAATCAGGCTGCTAGACTGGTGGAGAAGCTCTTGCAGGGGTCGGGTTTTAGAGTAGAAAACGGCTAGGTGCAGGGATTTCCACTCAGAATTCTCAGCTCTCAGGATTTTTGGTCTCTTTTTGCGGCCCTCAAAACGGTGCCTATGGAGGTCCTTTTATAGGGAGCTCTCAGGGATGAGTTATGGGTATATGGAGGGTCTTGCAAACGAAGAGCCTGGAATATTCCACGGCACATTCGCTGCTGGAGGTAACAGCCAAGGAAGGTGGAAAGCCAGCAGTCGCAGCCTTGTGCGCTAGGGAGGTGCGTCGGATAAGTGCGTCACCTATGTGTGCTAGGGAGGTGCGTTAGGTTGATGTGCTAGGTTGGTGTGCTAGGTTGGTGTGCTAGCTAGGTGTGCTAGGTTGATGTGCTGGGTAGGTGTGCCAGGTTGGTGTGCTAGGTTGGTGTACTAGGTTGATGTGCTAGCTAGGTGTGCTGGGATGATGTGTTGGGTAGGTGTGCCAAGTTGGTGCTCTCCCCTATTGGTCTGGTTTTCTAACTGGGTTGCGGGCTTGCTGTGGGCTTAGGGATTGGTCCAAAGGTCAACCATATCCAAAGCAACAAATGAGGCCTTATCAATGAACTACCTCAAAATCGAGGTGTCTATAGTTATCCATGGAGTGCAGCCAGCCATCAGGGCCCTACTTAGCATACAACCTATCACCACTTTTGCATCACTGATTTGCGTTAGCGCTCGTGTAGAAAGTTCGTTGCGTAGTGATAGCTGTAGACATTCCAATTTTGAAGTCACTTGGCAGCATGTTGCTTCGGATGATACTTTGGTTGCGACCACCAAAACCCTAGCCTACATAAGCCCAATCAGGCCCACACTAGCCCAATTAAACTTGAAACCAAACAAATCAAATAAAATCCACTTAAAATGAAATTAATAAAACAGAAACCCTAATTCAAGTCAAAATGAAATTAAATTCACTTAAAATCAATTTAAAACCCACTTAAAATCAAATAAAACCCTAACTAAGTTAAATCCACTTAAAATCCAATAAAAACCCTAATTAATCAAATAAAAACACTAATTAAGTAAAATCCATTTAAAACCCACTTAAAATCAAATAAAACCCTAATTAAGTAAAATCCAATTAAATCCAATAAAAACCCTGATTAATCAAATAAGAACCCTAATTAAGTAAAATCCAATTAAATCCACTAAAAACCCTAATTAATCAAATAAAACACTAATTAAGTAAAATCCATTTAAAACCCTCTTAAAATCAAATAAAAACCCTAATTAAGTAAAATCCAATTAAATCCACTTAAAATCCAATAAAAACCGAAATTAATCCAATAAAAACCCTAATTAAGTAAAATCTAATTAAATCCACTTAAAATCCAATAAAAACCCTAATTAATCAAATAAAACCCTAATTAAGTAAAATCCAATTAAAATCCTAAATCGATCCAAAAACCCTAATTAAAACACAAAAACCCTAAATTAAAAACATAAAACCTAATTAAAATTCAAAATCCTAAATTAAACCATAAACCCTAACTAAACCCAAATTCCAAATTAAAATCCAAAGCCCTAAATCTAAAATGATTAAAATCATAAAAATGAAAGAAAAACCCTAAAGTAATCAAAACCCTAATTAAACCCTGACCACAAATTTAATTAAAATCTTAAAACATAAATAAAAAGCGTAAATTAAAATTCAAAACCCTAATTTAAAAACTTAAAATTAAAACCCTAAAAATCCCAAAACAAAAAAACTAAACTAGTCAAAACCCTAATTAAACCCTAAATTACAAAATCAAGAAATTAAATTAAACCCATAAAATCCAATTAAAAACCTAAAATTAAAACCCTAAAAATTCCAAAATAAAAACCAAAAGAAAAAGCAAAATAAAAATCCAAAACCCTAAGCCCATTAAGCCCAACATTGTTTAATTCAAAAATTCAATTCAGAACTTTAGAAAAGTCAAAAATAATTCCGACGACCCTAATTTTCCGATGAGAACTCCGACGAGCAATCCCGAGGAATCCAGAGTAGATCCCAGCCTCCATGATCTTTGGCCAACTTCCTCCGTCCTACGTGCGTGATCCCACGACGCCTAATGGAAAGGAGGAGGATCGAGGGCTCTGGGAAGCCTCGCTGGAGTATAAAGCTGGCCATCGTCGACGAACCCATCATGATCCATCTACTATCGACGAGCTTCAGCCTCCCCTCCAGAAACGCAAGACCTTCCTCCCTCGATACCCAGTCCACCCTAGAATCCCCAACGATTCCTACCTCCAAAAACCTCCTCCGCAAGCCCCTGTTGTCGCAGCAAGAGTGACTATCGGAGGAGCCTCGTCGTCGATCCCTCACGCCGGAGCAAACAGTCCGCGTTAGGTAATCTCCTTCCCCTTCCCTTTCCTTTGCAGTAGGTCTATAGCAGTGTTAGGGTTCCCTATTTAGGCCTCGACAGTAGGCTCCACCCCCGTTCTTGCCCACAATAGACCCACCTCCGGTGGTGGGTTCAGCCCATCGGTGAAGTTTTAGGTCGCTTGGCCTTCAGCGATGCCCCTCGGGGGCCTCTCCTCCTTTTTCTTCCCCTCGCCTCCCTTTCTTTTCCTCTCCTCCTGTCTCTCCTTCTCTCCCACATCTCTCTAGACTGACTTCGCTCCGGGAGGCCTTCATCATCGACGCCAACCCAGTTGCCACCGCTGATCGCCGTTGAGAGGCGCAGGGGATCACTAGGCTTCCTCGCGTCACGCCTTCAATCCGAAGACCTCCGCCGCGCCTCCACGAAGCTAGCCACGCCGTTCCATCACTGGCTGGACCGCCGGAGTGCCCCGACGGTCCACTGCTGCCTCACCTCTGGCGAAGGGGATCGGTGGACCTCCTCAGGCCATCCCAGCCCTCAATGAAGTCACCAGAGAGTTCCTTGCGCCGCTCTATAGGTCCGCCGTGCATCCTCACGCCGCTCCAGTCACCGAAGCGCTGCTGTCGTCTCTTCCGTCACCGACAGGAGAGCCCCGTTGGAGTGCGAGGTGGGGGGAGGCCTCAAGCCTCCCCAGCCTTGCCCAACCCCTAGAGATTGTCGCCATGCCTCCAGGAAGGTTCCTTGGCTGCTGCTAAATCACCGCCAAAGCCTCGCCGAAGGGAGAACGTCGACAATCCTCCAGTGATATTCGAATGACCTTGTTTTTAGATCAGGCCCTTTAGTTTAGGTTTATTGTTATTAGATCCTTATTTTATTACATTTAAATCCTTTTTTATTGCATATGGGTCCAAACATTAGCATTTTAGTCTCTGTAGTTTTAAAATACATTTATTTCTTTTATTTTCTCTATGGATTTTACATATGACCCCCCTGAATGTTTATTTTTTAATTCCTAATATATTAATGCTTGTTTTTTATCACATCTAGGTCCCTGAAACATGATTTCTTTACATTTAGGTCCAGAACATTTGCATTTATCCCCTGTGACTTTTTAAAATACGTTTTCTATGTGAAATTTGCAATCTGAGCCCTAAAAGATTTAAAAATCACATTGACTATTATAAAAATGGAATTTTCTTTATATTTTGGTCCTAGTTTTTTGCATTAAGCTCCTAGAACTTAAAAAAATGAGTTTTCCTTGCACATTTTGCATCCTAGACCTTAGGAAATTTCATAATTGCACTGACCAGTATAAAGGCCCCATTTTCATCACATTCAGGCCCTGATAGTTTGCATAAAAGTCCCTGGATTCACATCAAACCATTCCTAAGCACATGGAATTTGCATATAAGCCCTTAGATTATTCTTAAATCCATCATTTTGGGTTTCAAATGTTTTCTAGCATAGTTTGGGATATTTTTCACTCATTGCATCTCCTATTTTGCATTTAATCAAGGATTCCATTTAAAAATCATGCTTTCACTGAAATTTGATCTTTAGTCTCACATTTTGGTCATTTGCACATATGTGTGGATTTTGCACTTTAGACCCTAAATTTTCAGGAAATCATCCAAATGCAACTTTTACATCCCAGTGCCACATTGACATTGGACCTATCATTTGCATGCTATAATAGAGATCATGAACATGTTTTTATCTAGATTCTAACTCTTTTTTGTGAATTTTGCATCTTGGCCCTTATGTTTGTCATTTATTGTGTTTACATCATTTTGTTAATTTTCTCCTCCATGTTTCTTGCAAATAACATCTTCTAGACATTTAGCACACATTTTGACATAACTTAGGCCATGCATCACTCCCATGCAAGTATTTATCACATCTGGCTAGGGAAATGACCAAATTGCCCTTGTGCCTCCAATTCATGAGCATGCATCTCAATCTTTTCACTCAGTCTTGCATAGTCCTTGTCTAAGCCATTCTTTAGAATTTTAGCACATTTAGGCACTTATTCATGCATTTCATATTACTTTGCCTCACATTTGCATTTAGCGAGCCGACATCCCATGCCTTTTCTTTAGTGGATTTCTTCCTTCACTTCGCATTCAGAGTTTCTTATCTGATGTTCGATTTAATTTGCTTTAATCCTACATTTCAAATTTTGATTTGATTTGGATTTCATCGCTTAAGGGTGTACATTAACAGGCCTGATGACCGACATTGCCCCCACCATGGATTATTTTTCCCCTTTTTGATTTTCACAACCTTTTCATGATTCCGAGGACGTAGGTTGACTCGACTTTTCATCCTTTTGACATCATTATGATTTTTCGAGGCATTCCTCATAAAAACCTCATCATTTCATGTGATTTTCTGCAATTTTGTCAATCAATGTGAATTTCTCCGCAGTTTTCACACATCGGCTTACACATCCATCCAGTCTTGTCGTGGCATAGATATTAACATGATTAGAGCATGATCCAGGTTTAGCAAACATCCATCTAGCCTTTAGCAAGTAATCAGACTAGAAAGACCGTGTTTTTTGGGCGTACGAGGGTGCTTAACACTTTTCTCGTGCGTAATAGGAATCCTTACCCATCCTCTGGTTAGCAGACCTCTAGTCTTCACATCTGCACCTCAGGCATTCATCTTTTTGTGGTTTTCCTCGTCTTTCCCTTAAAAGACTAGGTGGTAGCTCCTTTTCGTTTTCTTTTATCTTTCCTTGCGCCATCGCCATCTTGGCATGGTTGTGATCTTCTTCCCTCTAGTGTGACTCCACGTCGGACCCTCGGGTCGACATGGTCACAGAACTAGTGACTCTGCTGGGGAAAACCAAATTCTAGCTTTCAGGTTAGTCCTTTTTGCTTTGGCTTCATATGTTGTTTGTTTGCCTCGTTGGTGATTGTTTGTTTAGTTAGCAAGCCTTTTGCACTTTATTTCACACATTTGCTCTGCCACTGCTCACACATGCTGTATATCTTGCCTTTTTGATGTGATGGATGTTTTTCTTTTCACAATCATGATGCCACGACACTTGCACATGCCATGACCATGCCTTTTGCGTGCTGTTTGTTTACTTGCTTGCCTTACTTGTGTATTTTCTTCCCCTTTTCGCACTTGACATGCCTAGGAGAGTAGAGACATGTTTGTTTCCCCCTTTTGGTTAAAATAAAACACACAAACTCAGAGAACAATTAATAAGGCAAAACTAGAGACCAAATCAAACTCCCCCTCGGTTGATAAAATGCGAGTAAAAAAATACAAAAGCATACTACATGATTGATCATATAGGGCATGCATTCTTCTCCCCTGAGTCCACGTGAAGGGCAATTCTATTGGCTCATTCAATAGCTTTGGCGTAGGATGTGTTGCTAGTTTGTCCCCCCTTGTCCGGGGTCGTGTCGGTGTTAGTAGAGGGTACAACTCCATGTTACTGCAAGAGATAAGGCCACCAACGCACCACTCGTTCACTGCCTGCACTTTGGCCAGGATTTAGAGAGAGGACCTTTACTTTCTAGCTTGAGTCGGAGACCTATTTACCCATGTGTGATCTCAGAGTAGAGGACCTTCTAGGAAATACTTAATTGGTGAGAGAGAGCATGTTAGTTGCATCCATGTGCATGAATGCCATTCACGCCACCATAACAAACTGCATTTTGTTGCTGGTTCTAACCCCAGCCATTTTTCTTTTTCCTCAAGTAGTAGAGCGTGAGTTCCTTAGCCACTGCTCGAGCGTTCTTGCCTTGGTTCCCTTGTTTGCGACACCTCGTTGCTGATCATCTTTTCTTGAGTTATCTGTCACTTTGACGATAGCTCTTCCTAGGATTCATCCCCTTGTTTGCCACCGTAGCCTAGTTCTCACCCTTTCTCGGTCAGCTATGGCCTACCGCACTAGCGAGTCTCTTTCCACTACTACCGCTCCAGAGGGTACTTCCTTTACAGTCCCTCCTACCCTTGTTGTGTCTTTAATAGTTCCTTCGGACCCCTTCGTGCATCATAGAGGTTCTACCCCCATCCTATAGGACATCCACTGACCCCGGCCAATCTAGAGCTAGGTACTGAGTCCATCTCAGTGACCCCAGCTCGAGTTCCAGATATATCACTGATGGCCCCACTTCCTCAGGGTTCCTTCTCTTTTGGCACCCAACCCCTTGTGGTAACACCCCTTGCAGATTCCTTGCCTTCAGGGCAACCTACCTCTATCCCAACTGCGACTTCTGAACCTCTGACTGTGCCACCCCTTGCTATACCCGAGGGGTCTCCTATCGCATAGGCAGAATATCTACTGGCTCTTGCTCAGAAGATCGAGAGCATGGCTTTTGCAATCCAATCCACCATAGATCTGAACATTCCTGAGGTTCCTCGGCAGCCTACTCCGGTGTTCCAGGCATTGACACCACCACCTCAACCCTCACCCCAGCTCCTCACTGCACCCACATTAGGTGTGACACCACAGGCTCAGACACACCACATCACTGCACAACATTCAACTCCAGCATTTGGTGGTCAACCCCTCGGGTTGGCTGGAGTGCAGCATCCTTAGAGCTTGCAGCCTAGCTTCGTACCACTGCAGCAGCTGTTACTCCCACAATCAGCACCCACTGCCACACAATTTTCTGTTCATCCTCCTTTTGCACACCATCATGTCCAAGCACCTTCACCTCCACAATCACACCCGACACTATTGCACGGATATGCTGGCCATCATGCCGCAACACCAGGTGGCATGATGGTGGATCCGGAGGAGCACCTAGGTGCGACCCACACAACATATGCGGCCCTTCCCCTTGCTGCATCATCCTCATCGGCAGCAGCTCCAGATACCCTCCACGCCAAGGTGGGTGACTTGGAGAGAGCACTTCGACAAGTGCGGGGAGGTGATCGCCAACCTTATGGATTTCGGGACCTCTGTTATTTCCCAGAGGTGACACTCCCACCGTCGTTCCAAATCCCAGATTTTGAGAAGTATAACGGTAAGGGTTGCCCCATTTCACATCTTCGGGCATATTACGGAGATCTCGCTCTGCTTCAGGCTGACGAGAGATTGCTAATCCGCCTCTTCCAAAAGAGTCTCACTGGTCCGGCCCTCAAGTGGTTCACGTCACTTGACATGGGCTCGATTAAGACTTGGAACGACCTCTCGCAGGCATTCATGGACTAGTACGCCTTTAATCTCGACTTGGTCCCAAAGAGGGAGGATCTTGTCGACATAAAACAGAAGCCCCACGAGCCGTTTGGGGAGTATGTCGGCCGCTGGCGTGCCCTTGCATCACAAGTAAAGGATAGGCCCTCTCACCAGGAGTCTATCGAAATCATTATTCGAGGTGTGCAGTCGAATGTTGGGGCTCTGTTGAGCATTCAACCTGTCACTACCTTCCCATCTCTGATTCGGGCTGGCACGCACGTAGAGAGCTCCCTCCCCAGTGGTAGCTTTCCTACACTCGCTGCTTTTACCAAACAAGCCTCATCCTTAGATAACCAGGCAAGTAGCAGCACTCGCAACGGTGTTGGCACCAGTTACCCTAAGAGGCGAGATCCTCCTAAGTCTATCGTCGCATACGTAGGGTCAACCACCATGCCTGTCAATGTGGTGAACCAACTAGGCCCGAGTCAGTTAGTTTATGCACCTACATTTAGGGCACCACACACACCACAGATCACCACCACCGCCCAACTTGTGTATCCCACACCACCGATCCGGCAAGGACCCTGCCTAGGGCAGAGAAGGCCTCCGCGTGCTGCACGACAATATACACCACTTGTTGAGCGGCTAAGTGCCATCCTCCCTAAGGTGGTGTCACTCCTGAAGCTCCCAGAGATCTGCCCCCCCCCCTCGAATCCTCTTCCAGGGTGGTACAACACGAGTCTCTACTGCAATTTCCACTACTACGCGGGCCACTTGACGGACAATTGCATGGCTCTTCGGAACTCCATTCAGGACTTGATTGACCGCAAGGTCATCGTCATTGACACTCAGGAGGCACACACTGCACCTGCACCACCACTTACACAGGCACAAGCACCATCGACTCATACTAACATTGTCAACCAGCCCATGCCTGCGCACGACAACTCAGCAGGCGTTGGGACCTCAGGCGCTGGGTCTACGACATCTGTAGTAGACCCCTTTGACTTAATTCATACCGTGGATGAGCCCTTCCCTACCCATCTCTATCATTTGAGCCGTTCCGGTTTCGAGTCAGCCGTCCACATGATACGGTTGATCGCTAAGGCAGAGCATACCGCTGCACCGCCAATTGCACACTCTAGGTCACCCATTTGCCTATTAGCCCGACCCATGCCTAGTCATCCTGTCCAGTCTTCACTCCAGTCTTCTGTTCAATACCCGGTCCAGCCTTTAGTCCAGCCTCTTGTACAACATCCTATCCAACCCCCTGTCTCGCCAAACCACCTTTCTGTCAGTTCTTTGTCGGCACCGTTGGAGCTGGCGGCACGTAGCCCCTTATCGTCCACCTGACGAGGGACACTCACCATGTACCTTATGATTATGCCAAAGAAATGTGCGTAGAAGTCACTAGGTTGGGGAGGGTGTATAGTCTTCCAGCCCTAGCAGCCCAGCCTGCCCATCCAGCGTCATCTCATTCTTAGCCAGCTACTCAACCTTCTAGGCCGGTCCTTGGTTCAGTCCCTACTTCTTCGACCAAGCAGGAGCAGCCCTCTACCGACATCACATCTCAACTGAAGATGGTCAAGGCTGATATCTCCATTTGGGATCTTATCCATACTTCAGCAGAACATCGAGAGGCCTTCCTCAGGGTCTTTCAGGCTGCTCACGTCTCCCCCACCAAAGAACCGTCCGCTCTTGAGAATATGGTGGGATGATTGCAGAGCCACATGTTATTTCCTTTTCTAGTGAGGAATTGCCTCCAACAGGAGTCAATCGTAACAAGCCTCTATTCATTACGGTGCAATATCAAAGCTTCCGAATTCCCATCACATTGGTTGATAATGGTGCAGGCCTTAATATCTGCCCTTTGCGCACAACAAATAAAATCGGATTCAAAGACGAGGATATCATACAACCTACGAAGGGACTGACGACTTTTGATAACACGCATCACGACGCATTGGGGATGCTTGTTATTCCTCTCACCATAGGGCCTGTAGTCTTCAATGTCGAATTTTACATTGCAGATCTGGAGCCCTCTTTCAATTTTCTGCTAGGGCGCCCTTGGTTGCACAAGCATTAGGTGATCCGCTCGACCCTCCACCGCATGGTTAAGTTTCGCTAGGGCAACGACGTAGTTGTCTTCTTGGCGGAAGATCTTGACAAAGAAAAGGTCGAGTCGGTCTCCGCTGTCTCCCTCCAGACTGTCCACTTCGATCCTAAACTGTCAAATGTCATGTACCAGGTCAATCATTTCGAGCCTGTCAAATACATTTTGGCTCTCGAGCGTGTCAGTTACCTGACCGTTCGTGGCAATCTCCTTCGGATGATCGAAAACGTATGTTGCAAGTGGGGATACAAGAAAGGAACGCCGCTCGGGCGACACGACCAAGGAATCTTTGAGCCCATCCAGGTGGAGGAGAGGCAAGAGTTCATAGGTCTAGGATATGAGTGGCAGCCACACCAAGACGAATATTCACGTACCCAGAGGTACAAAAAGATTTATATTCCGTCGAACCTCACCAACTTCGTTAGTGTAGGGATACTTGATCCCAATCAAAGCCAGGCCACTGCAGAGAGGAGCCGGCACCAGAGGGTGCCGCCACAGCCTTAGCCGATGGTAGGCACTCTACCAACATCTGCCATCGCCCCAATAGCGTGTCCCACAGTGGTAGTCTTGCAGGCATTGGAGTCAATAGATCCATCAGTGCAATCAGTCAGTTTTGAACATTGTTTACAACGGTCTCAGATCCAATTAGCAGAGGTCCACAATCCAGATGAGGCAGGGGCAGAACCGAGTGCTATCCAATGTTCTGATTGTATCTTAGTAGAGGATGAGGCAGTCGGCAAGGCATTGCAAGCAAGTGAGCAAGCCAGTGACCTAGAACTCTTATTCCAAGAGTAGTTGTCAGTGTTGGCTGAGGACACAACAAAGCATCAGAGGCTGAGGAAAGGAAAGTCAAGGACCTCAGGATTAGAGCCAGCAGTTCCCCACCAGTAGTCGAACCACTCCTCCATCATGGTCCTATCTGATTCACAACCAGAACCGACTAGACCATTAGAGTTAATCTCTTTGGAGCCAAGAGGCGGGTCTAGATGGTATTTGTAGAAGAAACCTCACCTTAAGTAAGGTGAGGGTCAAAAAAAAAGACACTGAGTTAAGCACAAGAGGAAAGTCGGACGGCATCACTCCTATCAGTCAGCAACAGGACAGTTGCCAGTCAGTAGCACCATTTGTGCATACTCTAGAAAACCCAAAAAAATCCAGAAAACCCAAAAAAAATAGAAAAACCAAAAAATAGTATTGGAGGCTAAGGAAACGGAGCAACCTGGCCAATCAGCAGAGCCCCCTATCAAAGAGCCAGAGGTCACACAGTGCAAATGCAAGAACACCAAAGTTAGTGTGCCCATCTTGAAGAATCATCAGGGACAGAAATTAGAACACATCCTCTCCTTTGACATCACTGACCCAACCTTCAAGGAGGAAATCATATCAAAGCTCATCGCTTATGAGGAGGAGGATGATGACATGGATGAAGATGGAGGGACACCTAAAATCCAACCCTACAACAATGATCCAGATGGCCCAAACATGCATGTCGAGGAAGAAAATGAACGGGTGAACATCGACACAACAGAAGATGTCAAGGAGGTGCTCATCAGTGCTATGCTATCTCCACAGGCCAAGGCAGATTTCATAACATTTCTGAAGGAATACACAGATGTCTTTGCTTGGAGTTACGACGACATGGTCGGCCTAGACATCGAAGTGGTGGTACATAAGCTACCCCTAAAGCCTAATGAGAGGCCCGTCAAGCAAAAACTTAGGAGATGGTGACCTCTATGGATCCTGAAACTCAAAGAGGAAATCATGAAGCAGTACAAGGTCAACTTCCTCAAGGTGGTGCTGTACCCATAGTGGTTAGCTAATGTTGTCCCGGTGCCAAAGAAAGATGGGAAGGTCCGCATGTGCATCGACTACAGAGACCTTAACAAAGCGAGTCCCAAAGACGATTTCCCACTTCCTCACATAGATGTCTTGGTGGACAATACAATCGGACATAAAATGCTATCATTCATGGATGGTTTCTCAAGGTACAACCAAGTCAGGATGGCCGAGGAAGATATGGAGAAGACTTCTTTCATCACTCCCTGGGGAGTCTTCTATTATCGTGTAATGCCATTTGGGCTCAAGAACACCGGTGCAACCCATCAAAGGGCAATGACTGCACTTTTCCATGACCTCATGCATCAGGAGTTAGAGGTCTATGTAGATGATATGATTGCCAAGTCCAAAGAGCCTGAGGAGCACCTGGCCTATCAAAGAAAGTTGTTTGATCGCCTTAGGAAATACATGCTCCGTCTTAACCCCAACAAATGCATATTCGGGGTGTCTTCTGGCAAACTTCTGGGATACATTGTCAGTTAAAGGGGAATCGAGGTCAACCCTAGTAAACAAGAGCCATCATTGATATGCCTCCCCCTGCATCTGAGAAGGAAGTTTAGTGCTTATTGGGTCGATTACAGTACATCAACCGGTTTATTGCATAGCTTACTCCCATTTGTGAGCCCATCTTCAAGCTGTTAAGAAAGATTGCACAAATCCAATGGAATGAAGAATGTCATGCTACATTCGACAAAATCAAACAACTTACAAAGCTTCCTGTCCTGGTTCCACCCACACCAAGGCAGCCTCTGTTGTTATATCTCTCTACCACCCAACACTCCATGGGTGCAGTCCTTGGGCAGCACGATGAAACAGGACGTAGGGAGAGAGCCATCTACTACCTGAGTAAAAAGTTCAACGATTGTGAAGCCAAGTACAGTCCTATTGAGAAGATCTGTCTATCCCTTGTCTAGGCCACCTAACGTCTCAGGCATTAGATGATGGCATATCCGATCCTTCTCCTATGCCGGCATGATCCCATGAAATACTTGTTCCAAAAGCCAACGTTAGTAGGACGATGCGTGAAGTGGCAGGTGGTGCTATCTCACTACGACATTACGTTCGTCACACAAAAATCAATAAAGGGACAGGCAATAGCTGACCACCTAGCTGACCTACCATTGCCCGAGTATGAGCCATTATAGACGCAGTTCTCGGATGACGACATCCTATTCACCATGGGTGATGCAGATTCTAATGATCCAGAAGACAAGTCCTGGTGGCACTTATACTTCGATGGAGTTGTCAACAAGAGGGGTAGAGGAATCGACGCGGTATTGTCAACACCACAGGGACAGATGACCCCCTTCTCTAGAAAGCTCAATTTTGCGTGCACTAATAACGAAGCCGAGTACGAGGTGTGCATCTTGGGACTGCAAATGGCATTAGAGCATGGTGCATGGAAATTACAAGTGCACGGGGATGCCATGTTAGTCATCTCCCAAATCAGTGGTGAATGGAAAACCAAGGATCCAAAGCTCGTGCCATATCATGAATATCTCTTATAGCTCATCAAGGAGTTCGAGGAAGTGCACTTCTCCTTCATGAGTAGAGCCAAAAACTCCTACGCAGATGCACTAGCAACTCTTGCCTCCTAGTTCTCAATCCCTGAAGAGTGCACAATCAATATATCAATCACTCGAGTAGAGCAACCCGTCCATTGCATAAGCATAGAAGAAGCAGACCCGTTAGAGGAGCTTCCCTGGTATCATGACATCAAGACCTTCCTGGAATTAGGCGATCTCCCAACTGGCACATCAGCAGTGGATAAGAAGACTTGGGCACGTCTGGCGTCAAAATACGTGTTGGGGGGGAGATCTATACAAAAGGTCATATAACTAGATGCTTTTGCGGTGTGTCGACAAGAAAGAGCCTGATACCTTGATGCTTCAAGTCCATGTCGGGACATGTGGCCCCTACATGAATGGAATATTGCTAGCCAAGAAGATCATGCTGCAAGGCTACTTTTAGTCAACTATGGAGGCAGATTGCTGTCACTTCGTGCACAAATGCCACAATTGTCAAATTCATGGGAACTTCATACATGCTCCCCCTCAGCAACTGCATAGCATGTCTTCGCCATGGCCTTTCTCTACTATGGGAATAGACGTCATCGACGCCATCCATCTGGGCTCATCCAATGGTCACAGTCACATCCTAGTGGCCATAGATTACTTTACTAAATGGGTAGAAGAAGCCTCTTACAAATCCGTCACAGCTGTGGCCATAGAAAGATTTATCAAGAATAATATCATAGCTCGGTACGGGGTGCCACACTTCATTATCTCAAACAACGACAAGAATTTCATAGCCCAAAGATTGGAGAACCCACAGATGAACGATGAACGATTAAACATCACAGATCTTCCCCGTACCACCCACAGATGAACGATGCCGTGGAGTCAGCCAATAAGAACTTAATCAAGATCCTAAAGAAGAGCGCCGAGACACATAAAGACTGGCACGAAAAACTCCCTTATGCGCTATGGGCCTACAGAAATTCAATCTGGACCTCAACGGGAGTGACACCTTACTCATTGGTGTACGGCATGAAGGCAGTCCTACCAGTCGAAGTAGAGATCCCATCACTCAGAATCTTGAGAGAGGCTGAGCTACAAGAAGTCGAATGGGTCAAGGATCGATACATCCAACTGAATTTGATCGACGAACGTAGACTACAGGCCATGTACAATGCCCGCTGCTACCAAGCGAGAATGGCCAGATCATATCAGAAATGGGTCCGACCTAGGAGCTTCACCCCTAGCGATCTAGTTTTGCAGGCCATACATCTCCCAGACGGTCGAGGCAAATTCTAACCTAACTGGCATGGTCCTTACATCATCAAACATGTCTATTCAGGAGGTGCATCAATCCTTGAAGATATGGACAACGTCGAGCTAGCTGAGCTAATCAACACATGTTATCTTAAGAAGTACTACCAATGAACAGAAGGCGTGTATCCTTGTCTTGCAAAGTATCCTTTTATGCATCGTGCATCAACCATTACTCCATCGTGCATGCATGTTTCTAAATAAATGGTGATCCAAGTGCATTTAATCCATAGCATTTGCTTTTTTATTTTCATGCGTATCAGTAACTTAGGCATCAATAACTACATCCACCCATGCATAAAAGCATCAGCATCGCATCCCGATGACGAGAATCGGAATAGCTAGCCTGCTTGAGAAGAGTCTACACCTCTTCAGTTGTCACTACCTAGACATCTTAGCGAGCAAGGGAGCCACCACCCAAACGTGGTTAGGCGAAATGTCCAAACTCCCATGGGAACTTACACTTCCAGAGGGAGATAAAATCTTAGGAGCGAGCATGAGTGTGAGCCAAAAAAAAAATCCACAAGGGCATAAATGAAATAAGAAGACAGAAGTCGAAGACAGAAGTCGAAGACAGAAGTCGAAGACAGAAGTCAGCCCTAACAAAGAGAGGCAAATAGGCCAACTTTATCCCTATCACTTACTTTAGGGAGGAGTCGAAGAGAACATCCCAAAGATCCAAGTAGCCCAAGGGACTAACCACCCCTTGCATAAAATCCTAGCAGCCCCCTCCAAATCCAGATGTCCATTACCCCCAAGCGAGGGTTAGAGCGAGCCTACAAGTCTAAGAGGGAGAAAAGAAATAAGTCAAAAGTCAAAAAAGTAGGTCTAAGTCCCCAAGAGTTTGTCACAGAGCCTAACATACTGAATAGTCTATCCCAAAGAGCCACCAACAGCCTAGAAGTCCGAGTAGTGTCTTGTAAATCGATGTCTTCCTATCTTCTCATAGCAGGCATGATTAACGTTCCAAATTCATTCTGAGGGATGACACAACATAACACCATCATGCTTGTATGCATTATCACTTATCCACTTTGCAAGGTCCCGCTAGGTCCCAAACTTGGGGCATGTCAACTACTTTCAGTCAGAGACCTAGCAGAGGATACCGTACGCCAGGGGCATGTCAACTGTCTTTGCAGTGATAGCCTTCCCCATCAACCAAGGGCATGTCAGCTGTCCTGTTGGTTGACCCTTCTTGGCACAATATCTTCGTCCAGAACATGTTGTTTCCTCCATAGCTTGAGCGCAAAAATGAGGACAACAATAGTCATAGCCTTTGAGATCAGAGCAAAGTCAGAATATCCGTACTCCCCTAATCAGCAAGAGAGAGTACAATCGACAGTCCAGTGCCAAAGTCAAACTACCAAGAAGTCAACTGGTTACACAACAGTGAACCTAGAGAGATGTCAGAAGTCATTCAACAAGTCCGTCTTCTTCAAGGAGGAAACAATGCCCTCATGATGCCCTTATCCAGCCGTGCAGCGGATATCAATGTAGAATCAAAGCAACAGTTTATCCAGATTGATCATTGTCGTCCAACAACATCAATGGCCTCAAGCAAGCAAGCAAGGCAGTCATAGTTCAGGATGCACCCACAAGCAAGTGTTTTCTAACAGACCGCCGTTGGCAAAACCAGCTATCTAGGCTTTAGCTTTCTCTGCTCCTTTCTTTTAGCAACGTCATTATCCCTCCGATGCCAGGGGCATGTCAGCTGTCTTTTGACATTATCCTCCTGTTACCAGGGGCATATCAGCTGCCTCTTGGCATTATCCTCCTGTTACCAAGGGCATATCAGCTGCCTTTTGGTATTATCCTCCTATTACCAAGGGCATGTTACCTACCTCTTGGTATTGTACTCTTGATATCCTACCTTTCGAACTGTCACCGACTATCTCTCGGTTGAATAGTTCGTCTATCCTGCCTTTTGAATGGTCACTGACAATTTCTCGGTTGGCTAGTTTGTTTATCCTTCTCTCACGACTCCTTTAAGTCCAGAGAAGATTCGAGTTGTTGATTCTTGGTTCTCTAGGAATAGTCTTTATCCCTTTTTCTTATGTCTCCTTTAAGTCCGGAGGAGATCCGAGTCGTTGATTCCTGGTCCTCTAGGAATAGCCGTTGTCCTTTTGCTCGTGGCTCCTTTAAGTCCAGAGGAGTTCCGAGTCGTTGATTTCTGGTCCTCCAGGAACAACTCTTTATTCCTTTTCTTGTAACTCCTTTAAGTTCAGAGGAGTTCTGAGTCGCTGATTCCTGGCCTCTAGGAATAGCCCTTATCCCTTTTCTCGTGACTCCGTTAAGTCTGGAGGAGATCGAAGTCGTTGATTCCTAGTCCCCCAGGAATAACTTGTGTTCCTTTCTCATGACTCCTTTAAGTCCACAGGAGATCCGAGTCGTTGCTTCCTGGTCCTCCAAGAATAGCCTTTGTCCTTTTGCTCGCAGCTCCTTTAAGTTCGGAGGAGTTCCTAGTCGCTAATTCCTAGTCCTTATGGAATAACTCTTTATTCCTTTTCTCGTAACTCCTATATGTCTGAAGGAGTTCCGAGTCGTTGATTCCTAGTCCTCCAGGAACAACACTTTATTCCTTTTTTCGTGTCTCCTTTAAGTCCAGAGGAGATCCGAGTCGCTGATTCCTAGCCTCCAGGAATAGCTCTTTACTCCTTTTCTCGTGTCTCCTTTAAGTCCGAAGGAGATCCGAGTCGCTGATTCCTGGCCTCCCAGGGACAGCCTTTATCCCTTTTCTCGTGACTCCTTTAGGTCCGGAGGAGTTCCGAGTCGCTGATTCCTGATCACCTAGGAAGAACCTTTATTCCTTTTCTTGGTATCTCCTTTAAGTCTGGAAGAGATCCGAGTCGTTGAATCCTGGCCCCCTAGGAATAGCCATTATTCCTTTTCTCGTGACTCCTTTAGGTCCGGAGGAGTTTCGAGTCGCTGATTCTTGGTCACCTAGGAACAACCTTTATTCCTTTTCTTTGTATCTCCTTTAAGTCCGGAGGACATCTGAGTCGCTGATTCCTAGTCCTCAAGGAACAACCTTTATCCTCTTGCTTGTGACTCCTTTAAGTCCGGAGGGGATCCGAGTTGTTGATTCCTGGTCCGTCAGGAACAACTCTTTATTCCTTTTTTAGTGTCTTCTTTAAGTCTAGAGGAGATCTGAGTCACTGATTCCTGGCCTCTAGGAACAGCTCTTTATCCCTTTTCTCGAATCTCCTTGAAGTCCAGAGGAGATCCGAGTCACTGATTCCTGGCCACTAAGAACAGCTCTTTATCCCTTTTCTCGTGTCTCCATTATGCAACGCCTCGATCTCGGGCACGCTACCAAAACATAGTATCATAAGCATAATTACATTAATTACAGAACAAATATAACTGTAACTAAGGCTCACCTTCAGGATCACAATGTGCGGCTAGAAACTCCAACTCCTGCACCGGAACTCGGCTGCATGCGGTCCGCATCTGAAACCAAAATAAGCATGCGTGAGTGACATCTAAGTCACCCAGTACGCGCCCTAAACACACAAACCACAAAAATCTCGGTAAAACCATAAAAACTCATTCTTTGATTTATTTTTTTTTCCAAAACTTGATTTTCTTTTGAAAATCCTCTTTTCTTTTATTGTAAATCATTTGGGAATTCAATCCCAATTCCATGCTCTTTTCAAAAAACCATGTTTCCTTTTCCTTTCTCAAAACATTTGGAAATTCATTCCAAAACCACCTTTTCTTTCAAAACGTTACCTTTGCATTTTCTTTAAAAACCTTTGGAATTCATTTTCCAAAACATATCTTTTCAATACTTGGGATTTCTTCCCAAAATCTCATTTTCAAATCCACATCTCTGACCAGATCTAGCCTAAAACACAGTGCCTCACGGGCTCAAAACTAAATCATAAATACAGGCTTGTAATTGGTAAAAAATCATCATTATTTCATTTCAGGATTTTAGGACCACTTCATTAGTCCAATCCTGACCAAATCACATTTCCTTTTCATTATTCATTTCCACTTTTCTTTACTGTTGTTACATTGATCATGGGTAACCAAGCACACAAGCAGTAGGCGAGGACATCCTTCCCCTACCTTTCTGCACTGCCGCGACAAAATTCCCCATGCGAGATGTCACCGCCCGGGCCAACCGGCCTCAATTTCATTTTTATAAGTGCACGGGGATACGTCTTTGTCTGACGCTCCAGTCGGTGACCTGAACAACTAGGTCCAGTGACCCAGGTTCAGCCTACACCGCCGGTGACCCGAACAACTAGGCTCAAAAACCTAGGCTCAGCCTACACCGTCACGAGCTCGATGACCCGAACAACTAGGTCCAATGACCCAGGCTCAGCCTACACCGGCGGTTACCAGAACAACTAGGCTCAAAGGCCTAGGCTCAGCCTACACCGTCTCAAGCTCGGAAACCACAGTCTTGTCTCATAACACATTATTAGTGTTCCATTTCAAAACTCTTTCAACTTTTCAAAACCATTTTCCATTTCATTCTTTTCATTGCATGACTCTGTTTCCTTGCAACACTTGACCCTCCACTAGGGTCCAATTCAAGTCATTAAAATCACATTTAAAATCATAAATTGGGTCTGATGCCCAAAACCACATAAAACCATCTTTTTCACTCATTTATAGGGTCTCATACCCAAAATCACGCTCAAATCCATTTGTTTGGGGTTCTACATGCCTCCATGTCATTACATGAGGAAACATCATTCATATAAACCCACCATACCATTAAAACCATTTAACATTCATTAAAATTCACATTTTAACATCCCAATTTCAGGGTAAAAATGGCACACCGAATTTTTAATTCCGTATGCTGAAATTCCCTGTTTCGGTGTACCAAAAATTTTAGGTATGCCGAAACCCCTTGTTTTGGTCGACTGTGAAATTTCGATCTACTGAATCCTGGGTTCTGATTTAATCTGCTAGGATTTTGGCATAGTGAATATATTCGGTGTACCAAATTCCTCGCAGACAGGGCACACCCCTTTTTTGGGCAGTGAAAAATCGCCCTAAGTGAGAGTCCCGATCGGACCCCCCAAACATGCATCAAAATTTTCCATAAAATCACGGGACGTAAATCCTTGAGTCTATTTCAAAACCCCTCAAACCATTCATGATTCCATCAACCACACAGTTCAAACGAAAATCACAAGGGGAAGGGGCTCAAGAACGGCTACTATAGCCTTCAACCCTAAAATCACATTTTCCCCACAAACTTCAATCCTAACCACATGATCTCTACATTCTTATGCTATACATCACATTCCCATTAATTCCATGATTTTTCTACAATTTAACATGCATTTCTCTTAATTTTCATGCAATTAACTCATCCTTAATAAAAACTAAACGAAGGAAGGGAAAGGAGTCGCGTACCTAGCTCAGCTGCCCAGCCACTCTCCCCACACTCCGGCGAACCTCCTCGTGCCCCGATGAACCTCCTCTGCTGGCGGAACACACTAGCGGCTCACCCCACCTCCTTGGTTATGCGCCGCTCCTCTTCCTTTTCTCCTTTCTCGGTCACCCGTTCCTCTCTTCGCACACAGCGTCCTCCCTTTATCCTTTTCTCCACTTGCGTCACGCCGGTCGCCCATCGCATCGGAGGAGACGACGAGGCATGGACTGATGTCGTTGGTGGCACGGGTTGGGGAAGGGACGGAGATGGGAGAAAAATATTGTGCGGGCTCGTGATAGGAAGGAAAGAAAGGAGGAAAAGAAGGAAAAGAAAGGAAGAAAAGACGGGCACGTAAATCGAAGTGACTGTGCACCCTAAAATCAGACTCTACATTGGTCCCAAATCACAAACAAGTACACAGAAGACCTACCACAAGCTCACACAATCAAGAAACAACAGATTATCCATTAATAAACCATTTAAGCAATATTACAAGTAGGGGTACTGTCTTTGGATGTCCACCTCGCGTTCCCAGGTAGCCTCCTCTGTATCATGGTGTTGCCATTAAACTAACACTAATGGAATCACTTTATTCCTGAGGACTTGCTCTTTCCTATCCAGTATCTGAACTGCATTATTAACCATAGTCAAGTCCTCCCGCAGCTCCTCTGGCTGTACTGGTATCACCTGGGAAGCGTCGGCCAAACACTTCCTTAACATAGAACATGGAAGGTGTTGTGTACACCCGCCAACTCCGGAGGCAGATCTAGTCTATAAGCCACCTCACCAACCCTCTTGGTAATATGATATGGTATGATATATCTAGGGCTCAACTTGCCTCTCCTACCGAACCGCATTACACCCTTGGTTGGTGACACCTTCAGGAAAACGAAGTCTCCTACCTCCAATTCCAAAGGTCTCCGCCTCCTATCAGCATAGCTCTTCTATCGACTCTGGGCAGACAACAACCTCTTCCTGATCAGATCCACCTTGTCCTCGTACTGTTGTATGATCTCGGGCCCAACAAACTGCCTCTCACCCACTTCACTCCAGCAAGTGGGTGTCCTGCAGGGTCTGCCATACAATGCCTCATATGATGCCATACCAATACTAGCATGGTAACTGTTGTTATATGCAAACTCAATTAGAGGTAAATGATCCTCCTAGCTACCACCAAAGTCTGAGGCATAGGCCCTCAACATGTCCTCTAGTGCCTGGATGGTTCTCTCTGTCTAGCCATCCGTCTGGGGGTGAAAAGCAGTGCTAAAATTCAACACTGTACCAAAAGCCTCTTGCAGAGCTCCCCTGAATCTCAATGTAAACCTCGTGTCTCTGTCAGACACAATATACATTGGGACACCATGCAACCTCACAATCTCTGCCACATACAACTCTGCTAGTTTTACCAAAGGAAAATTCACCCTCATTGGCAAAAAATGTGTTGATTTTGTAAGGCGATCCACTATCACCCACACAGTATCATTCTTTCTTCGGGTTCATGGCAAACTTGTCACATAGTCCATCGACACATTTTCCCATTTCCACACTGGAACGTCCAGAGGCTGCAAAGTCCCTCCAGGCTTCTAGTGCTCTATCTTCACCCTCTGGTAGGTTGCACACCTTGCCACATACTCAGCAATTTCTCTCTTCATTCCAGGCCACCAGAAGCTCCTCTTCAGGTCTTTATACATCTTGGTGCTAGCTGGATGAATAGAGTATCTAGAGCGGTGGGCTTCATCCAACAAGCTATTCTTGATTTCCTTTATCTAAGGTACATATAATCTCATATCATACCTCAATCCACCGTCTACCCCTACTGAAAAATGAGGGGCATTACCAGCTTTCAGCTTCCTCCAGATATCAGACACAAAAGAATCATATCGCTGAGCTTTGACAATCACCTCGATCATCCTCAGGCGAACAAGCAAATTAGCCAACACTACTCTGGTGGGTCCTTGAGACTGTCTCCGAGGCCTGCACTCCACTAGTCCCTCTAGCAATTTCCATTCATGGATAATCAGACTAGCCATCATATGGGTGCGTCTACTCAGAGCATATGCAACTACATTAGCCTTCCCTGGGTGATAGGACAAACTGAAATCATAATCTTTGATATACTCCACCCAGCACCTCTGTCTCAGGTTCAAATCCTTTTGAGTAACGATGTACTTCAGACTCTTGTGATCTGTGTACACCTCAAACTGTTTGCCATATAAATAATGCCTCCAAATCTTCAATGTGAACACAATAGCTGCCATCTCTAAATCATGGGTGGGATAATTCTTCTCATGATCTTTCAATTGGCACGAGGCATACGCCACCACCCTACCATGCTACATCAGCACACACCCCAAACCAGTCCCACAGGCATCACTATAGACTGTAAAACCGCCACTCCCAGAGGCCAAAGTCAACACTAGGGCCGATACCAGACGAGCCTTCAACTCATTGAAGCTCTCCTCGCACTGCCAATCTCTGGCAAAGTGCACTTCCTTCCTGGTCAATCTGGTCAATGGTGCAGTAATCTTGGAGAAATCCTGAATGAATCTCCTATAATATCCTGCCAGGCCGAGAAAACTTCTAATCTCAGTCATTGTCTTCGGTCTGGCCCAGCTATTCACAGCTTCCACTTTAGCTAGATCTACCTTGATGCTTTCTCCCGAGATAATATGACCAAGGAAAGACACCTCTTCCAGCCAAAACTCGCACTTAGAGAACTTGGCATAAAGCTGATGCTACCTCAATGTCTCCAGTACGATCCTTAAGTGCCTCTGATGGATCTAAACATCCGGAGAATACACCAAAACATCATCCACAAAAATAACCACAAATTGGTCCAAATAGGGCCGGAACACCCTATTCATCAGGTCCATAAAGGTAGCCAGAGCATTCGTCAACCTGAATGGCATAACCAAAAACTCATAATGTCCATAATGGGTGCGAAAAGCTGTCTTCTGCACATCTGGCTCACTAATCCTAAACTGATGGTATCCAGATCTCAAGTCTATCTTGGAAAACACTGATGCCCCCAGCAACTGGTGGAACACATCGTCGATCCTGGGCAGTGGATACTTGTTCTTAATAGTGATCTGGTTCAACATCCGGTAGTCTGTAGACACCCCGATTTTGAAGTAACCCAGAAATGAGTAATTGTATGTTGCTTTGGATGTGATCAGCCCCTGAACCGAGCCCCAAACCCATTAGCCAGAACCCAAACAAAGTTCCTGAGTCAGGTTGGCGCACCAAGTTGGCGCACCAAGCAGGCGCACCAACCAGGCGCACATAACAAGCGCACCAAGCAGGCGCCCAGCCGTTTCCAGAC
>JAMKQA010021418.1:0-15426 GCA_024699735.1 Posidonia australis | reverse complement strand
GTCTATTCTTGATTTCTTTCCCACCAACCTACTGACTAAAACACCCTCATGTCTTGTATTTATTTTTTTACTTTTATAAACAAATTTATATGATAATATTCGGAATAAAACTCCCAGGTTGTGGTTTTTTTTTCTGGAGAAAATAATTATCTGATTTTTTTTAAAAAAATAAAATAAATTGACGTAGGGATAATTTGGTCATTACAAATTGTTTACGTTAATGTCTATTCTTGATTTCTTTCCCACCAACCTACTGACTAAAACACCCTCATGTCTTGTATTTATTTTTTTACTTTTATAAACAAATTTATATGATAATATTCGGAATAAAACTCCCAGGTTGTGGTTTTTTTTTCTGGAGAAAATAATTATCTGATTTTTTTTTTAAAAATAAAATAAATTGACGTAGGGATAATTTGGTCATTACAAATTGTTTACGTTAACATCAAAAAGGAGTGACGGACAGGCAAGTAGCTTGGGTCAACCAGGTCAATTTAAACTAGTTAATATTTTTAATTATCAATTTCAAATATTTATTTAAAAAATATATCTTAATTAACTATAAAATCACAATTCGCTCTCCTTTTTTGTGTCTACCTCCTCCTCCTTGTGGGATTTCGGCTTCTTCTCTGTCTATTCTCCTTCCGAATCAACTGCAAAAGCCAAGTCTCTTAATATGTTTTTGAATCCCATGGGTCTCCTCAAGCATTACCTGGCGGTTCTCTAGCTACTACCTGAACCCGATTCCTTCGGTCAAAGGTTGGTACAACAAATACTACAACAAGAAGAATAGGAGGAAGAAGAGGGAAAAAACAAGGGAAGACGAAGAAAAGCAGAGATGGAGAGCTCCAATTACGTCGGCGTGATGGCAGTCATGGCGGCGTCTGGAAGTGTTGTGCTTGTCGCCCTCCAGGCACACCGCCGGCTGGTGTCCGACTTCAGGAAGAAGTTCGAGGTCGAGCTCGGTACGTTTTCCGTTTTGGGTCTCTTTCTTTGTATGTTCTATGGTTTGGGTATCTCTCTCTTCGATGTTTTCTGAATGTTTGGGTTTTGGTCTGAAAGATTGGATCTTTTCTGGGTTTTTCCAGGTGGTGGTGTTGGTGGTGTAGGAGGAGGAGGAGAGGGAGGAGGGATGCGGAAGAAGAAGGTGAGGTTCGCCGCCGACGTGGTGGAGCCGTCGTCCAACAACAAGGAGTACAGGAAACGACATTCTCTGGCCATGGCGAATAGAGTCAAGGCCGTGGGGGCTGTCGTCCCCATCATGTCTTCCTCAGGCGTTGTGAATTGATGAGCCACCATGTTCTTGGTCCGGTGATTGTGATTTGTACAGGATTAATGCAAGAGTGTCAATAAAGATATTGAACCCAAAAAAAAAGAGGAAAAAAGGTTAATCGTTCTTCTCATGATCTTATCGTTTGTATGGATTTTGGATCGTCTGTCTGCAGCTTCTGATCATTTGCGACATGGGTTTTAGTTCCTTTTAATGAAACTGAAAGTTAAAAAGAAAGAAAAGATGAAAGTTGTTTAGTCCCTCCCTCCAATGTTGTTGCTTGTGTTTGCCTGCCCAGATGGGAATCAAGGATCATCTGGATACATATCTAGATTTGGGGAGGATGATTTGGACATAATGAACAAGTGTGTTGGCAGTCTAACTCTATTTTTGGGAAGGAAACAGGTAAATAGAAGGTTGGCAGTCTAACTCTATTTAGTTTTTTGTTTACCAGAGCAAACAGGTTGGTGCCATTCATGTGTGTGTGGTTGCGGTTGTTGGGGGATGAGGGATATGTTTGTTGGTGTGGACGGACGAGTGTGATTGCAGAGGAGGTAGAAGATGAAAAGCAAGAGAAAACCCACCCACAGGCCACAGGCCACAGGCCACATCCACTCTCTCCGTCAGACTCTGTCAAATGAATGTGCTTGGATGAAACGTCTTTGGTTTTCTTCTCTGGAGTACATGAATGCACACTTCCTATACGCAACTGAAAAGTGCACTCTACTAACTCAGCTTTTTTATAGTCAATTATTCAATCCACATCGGTGACATTACATATCATCGAAAGGCCGTCGGAGGTTGGGATGGTTCCTTGATTTGACAACCCCCGGTGCTTTATAAATGAATTTATCATCTCTCCCGCTGTTTCGCTGGCTCTTGTCATGTGATGGTGGGACCTTTCGGAGAAGAGGTTGATGCCGTAGTATGTGTTCAGTGTTCATTTATCCTTTACCCATACAAGTTGGTTGCCCACCAACGCCTGGATCCTTTATCTGTTTGCCTATGGATTTTCCCTTCTCTGTCCACAACCATCTTCTTTCTACTATAATCAAGGATGATGAAAGTAATAAATAAATTCATCAAAGTCTGTCACAACACCGAATATGACAGAAAGAAGATGGTAGACTTTTTTTTTTTTTTTTTTGGGTGGGAACACAGGCTATAATTTCTGATCTTCTTGCATAGAATAGAACATATATACATGCATACATATATATATATATATATATAGAGAGAGAGAGAGAGAGAGAGAGATATGGAGGGACTCGACTTCACTTTTGTATATAAGGTCTATAATTCTAGTCATTAATATTGAATCTCTTGTTTACATCCTAACTATCAAAAAGAAATTCTTTGAAAGTAACAAAGATACGTTGATAAGTAAGAACAATTTTCAAAACCTTGTAAGTTGTTTCTCATTGATTTAGTTTCATGCAAGACGAATAAAAGTGAATATAGATGAAAAAATATATTAAAACTCAAAACTTTTCCTCTATCTCTCTCTGCCTAATTCCACACACTCTCCTCCTCCTTACGCCACTACATCTCCTAAAGTCGAAGTTTCTCGTTTCCTCTCTCCTCTCTTCTCCTTTTGATCTCCACCCTTACTCCCACCCATAGCTGTCGCATTCGAAATCAACAATCACCTCACCTACGTGTCCCCCAACACTGACGACGATGAAAGTAGAAACATCAATAAGAGAAACAGAAACGATGCACCCTCCTCCTCCCATCGAATGATCTCGATGGCCTATATGATGGTCTTGACCATTTCTACCCTATACTTGGAGGATCCACGGACTATCCATATCCTAGAAGGGGCCAGACTAGCAGACTGGCCAACCACTAAATCAAGTCTATTCTCTATCAAACTAAATATGGTTTCTTAATGAATATGATGAAGTTATGTAGTGGATTTTTGTTGGATTTTCTATTTTGTTGTATTTCTTTGCTAAGGGATGGCAATATTGGAATAATGAGAAGTTATGTTTGTACTAAACCATGAATCCATGATTAGTTTGCTCGAGACATGTGATCTTTGATGAAATTGTTAGTCTTTTGATTTTAAGAGTTTCTTTGTTACGAAAGGTCTGACGAATGTTTCTAGAATTTTCCTTGAGAAGAGTCTTTTTTTAGTGATGAAATTCTACTCTTGGCTTATCTTGGAAAAATGGAGAGGAGGTTCTTTGATTTATCTTTAACCATGATTGATTTGGATGCTACCTTTGATTAAATGATTAATATGTATTTTACACTTTTTGTTAGTTATGCATAGAGATGGAATTCGGGCCGGACTGGGTCGACCCATGAATCTAGTAGCCCATCTAGGCCTGGACCTGGCTGGGTCGGCCCGAAGGCTCGTCTGGGCCTGTTAAAACAGGCCATGGGCCCGGCACGGCCCATGGCTCGTATGTGGGCCAGACTTACGGGCCAACGGGCCGGGCTGGGCCGATCCATTGGGTCTAAAAAAAAATTTAAAATTATTTTTTTTATTAATAAAAAAATATTTGAAATACAACAACTTTTTTACATAAAAAATACAAAAGATATTTACATCATTTGTTTTACATTTTTTTTTCAATTTTTACATCAAGAATTATTCATTTGGGGAGTTTGTTCTACCTGTTGAAGTTGATGTCGCATCATTGTCTTCTTCGGATTCAGACTTCAAGCTCAATCTTTGAAAACGATTAACCGCACGTACCAATCTTTTAAGCAGACAGAGGCTTCTACAGACTTCTCTGATAATCTACATCTTTTATCATTTAATACTCTTTTTCCTACAGAAAATGCAGATTCCGATGTCATAGTTGACGTCGGAATAATGAGAAGTTATGTTTGTACTAAACCACGAATCCATGATTAGTTTGCTCGACTTGTGATCTTTGATGAAATTGTTAGTCTTTTGATTTTAAGAGTTTCTTTGTTACGAAAGGTATGACGAATGTTTCTAGAATTTTCCTTGAGAAGAGTCTTTTTTTTAGTGATGAAATTCTACTCTTGGCTTATCTTGGAAAAATGGAGAGGAGGTTCTTTGATTTATCCTTTACCATGATTGATTTGGATGCTACCTTTGATTAAATGATTAATATGTATTTTACACTTTTTGTTAGTTTTGCAGTCCATCGCGTTTCTTTTTTTTATTGGAACGTCCTATTGTTGTTTGTTGAATTTCTCTTGAGATGAGCATTTTTAACGGTCACTTAGTATTTGTGGTGGAGCTGTAGAGAAAGGAAACTAGTTTTCTACATATTTTTTTTTCTCTTACACGGTGTACTTGAACTTTATGTAGCAGAAGGTGTAGTGGGCTTGAAATACCTTCATTGTTTAGGTATACTTTTACATCTTGAATGTGTTGCATGAAAAAATCTTTGTATCCTGTAAAAGATTCTAAGATTGATTATGCTTTGTTTTTGTTTTATTAAAGAACATAGGAATCTTGAGTATTTTTTTTCCATCTTTACTTGTGCTTTCTAATTTGAGAGTACATCATGTTCTTTACATCTTAGTGGTTAGATGCATCACCATGTTCTTCGACTTGTTCACGACCTACTACTTATATCCATGGCATCTTAAAAGAATTCGGTGAAAAATCACGAGGACAACAAGAGAATACAAGAAACACCAAATTGAGACGAATATCCATAACAAAATTTAAAGAAACATAAAACTAAAACTAATAGACAAAAATTATTAACGTAACACTCAAAATCGTAACTTTTTTATAAGATAAACTCCCTATCCATCATAATAAAATTCACTTAATATAATATCAAAACTTTACTGAAAGACAAAATTATTAACGTAACATTAAAACTAATTAGAGTTTATTAAAGCTAAAATTAATATCAAACAATCACAAATGTGTGTAAATTAGACAAAAACATTTTCTACAATCCTAAATCATATCTTCTAAAATCACTATAGCTACAACACATTAACATAAAATAAATATAATCACTAAAATATAATACCATAACTAAAACTACAAAGACAAAATTGTCAAATATAACACTAAAGTCATAGCTTAAAATTTTCAATACAATAAACCTACCACCAACATAGATGCTTCCTCTCTTGTTGGTCCCACTAGCCCCTGACACCCTCTACTTCGGTAGATCCTCATCATCTATTGTTGCCCTCGATGCTCTCTCCTCCCCCTTGTCACCCATCGCCACCCTTCCCCCCCATCATCCTCCCCTTCGCCTCACTATTCTGTGTGTCACCTCTACGATTAGTTGCCTGCCCTCTCCTCTACCTTGTCGCCATTTCTCTCAGCCTCATCACGAAATTCTAGTCATAAATCTCAAATGCTGACTCTAAAATAGGAAAGTATGGTAACACTGAAATTAAAATAAGAAAAAAAAACGTAATACTAAAATAAAAACAAGGAAGTGTGAAATTAAAAATGAAACTAAAACTAAAAAACTAAAATGTTACGAATAAAAAAAATAATATTGACATATAAAAAGGGATATTAAAGTGTTAATTTGATGGTAAATAATATTTATAAGTCGATACTATATAATAATCAATGTTTATCAGAAATACTACTTCCTTCAATCAAGGAACATTAAAAAAAACATGAGTGAAAATGTTAATCAATAATGCAAATGAGTAATCAAGGTCGTAAATTATAGGTAATTGTTACATCCACATAGAGATAAATACGTTGTATTGATAACTTTTATTCCTTTCGTAAAAAACAATCCCACTTGAGAGAGAAATCTTAATTGATGAGTCAGTAATACATTAACTTGAGCATGATAAACAAAATCCACAAAAATCTGAAAAAGTGTGCAGTTAATCGAACTAAGCCCACATGTATGCTGAATACATTTACCAATGTAATTAAACACATTGTAAAATAAAAGATGTAATCTTATGAAAAAAGTGTTGTTGATTCATTAATAATTGTAATGAAACATATTTTAAAGCATCTTTAAATTTAAACGATAAGATAAAAGACTTTACATACAAAACAAAAACCGAACTTTATATACAAAGGGACAAATGAGAACATGGCAGGGACAAATGAATGACATCCGCATGTTTATAAGTCTAGGCTGTCGATTTTCTGGACTTCGCTGTCTTAAAAACAACGATTGGAAGTGACAGAATCGTGAACTTTCACCTGTAGGCGTACATATCATCACGCTAACCGCCATGGAAAAGATAAGCATGAATGGTTCGTGACACATGCAGTGAATTATTATATTATATTATATTATATTATATTATATTATATTATATTGTATTGTATTTATTATATTATATTATATTATATTATATTGTATTGTATTTATTATATTATATTATATTATATTATATCGTATCGAAGAAGAAAGAATAATTTACTCGCAGAAGATCAACAAATACCATTCTACTTACCATTTTCGCACGACTTGGAGGACACTTCTTAATTACTTCCTCGTAGACTTGATCTGGGATTAAATATACCCATCAACGATTGGTGTTACAAGGTCCGATCTTACGTGTAGTACTTGGGGAGATAATTAATTAGAAAAATGAGTTGCCCGTGCAAATCATTTTTGAGTATGATTTTCACGAATGCCAAAGATACTGCCCAACGTTATATTTCTTATTCGAGCATCTTTTTCTTTCCCAACTATATGACATAATCATAGATCATCCCACCAAGTCTAGTCACCCTTATGGATATACGTACAACTTTTAAGTTAATTCATATTTTTCAAGAATTTCTGTTATTTTATAAGTTTTTTCTTTTTTAGATTTACACGTGAGGATGGCATGCACCCATTCTCATTGAGTGATGACTGAATTCCAACAATCAAGAACTTTGAATTGTTCAAAAAATATAAAACTAAAACAAACAAGAAACAACCAGACAGAGCACACATTTCACTTCATTCATCTAGCAAGTGCACATTTCAAATATCGAAATAAGGATAGAATTATCTTTTGACAATCTCAGAATTGAAGAAGACTGAAAATCATCCACCAGTGCTTGTTGACCTCTTGTGGTTATGTTTGAGATCACATGGTGTGCCACTTGGGCATACCTAAAGAGGATGTTTGAACACCACAATCAAATTTCAATTTACAAAGTAGGTGTTGATATTTGACTTTATAAACATCAACCATGTGATTCATCTCTTTACTTATTCTTTGATATTGAAAATTTTATATAAAAAGCTTGTAATATAAAACCTACAACCATTCTTACCCAACCTTACGTAATTTAGTGTTATTCTAATTTTTGCTATGTATGAGAAGAGTATAAGACATATAGAGGGGGTTTATGCATCCAGAAAGTAAAGAAAATGATTTGACAGGAATTCTATTTCCTGTTGACCATACAAAATAAAGGTGTTTGTGCACCAAACCAGAAATGATTTCAAAGGAAACTTAATTCCTTTAATTTCCAAAGTATTTAAATCCCAATCTATTTCATTTTCCTCCCCCTTCCCGTGGAATTTCACCAGATTTCCCCCCAATCCCTCTCCTCCTCACGAAAACCCTCTCCGCAGTCCTCCCCCTCCCTAAGTCCTCTCCCTCCTCGCAATCCTCCTCCCTGCGTCTTCCCCCTCCCCGCAGTCCTCCTCCTCCCCGTGTCCTCCTCTCCCCGCAGTCCTCCTCCTCCCTGCGTCCTCCTCCCCCCCACATCCTCCTCCCCTCCCCGTTTCCTTTGTTTTCCTGAATAGGCACAAACAATAGGAAACTTGGTCAACAAAAAATCAGTTTCTCTTACTTTCCATTTCCTAGTAAATCCTGTTGACTCTGGAATTTTATTTCCTGTCAAATTTTGTGCACAAACAGGCTCATAGAGTCTCATGGATCATCCGACCAAGTGAGTCTGTACCACAGTACTGTTCATTATCAATTACAGACCAGTTGGAACAAAAGATTCCAACCCTAAAAAGAACATAACCAACATCAGGCCGAATCAAAGTATTAAAAAAAACCCAGAACAGTATAATTCGATCAACAAGAGATGGGGTATTATCCTCAGCATTCCTGGTGGACTGGTAGGAATCCTGAGCCCTATTGATTTGTGGAGCATGAGTTGTGTGTTTCAAAACCCTTTCATTATCCACGACTGTTATAGCATGGAGGGGCTCATCTTGTTCAAAACCTATACCCAAATTGTAAATCCAAGAATGACAAACAGATAAAATTTTGTTAATAATAATATGATGAGTTTTGCATGATCTCCTAAATATTCTGTTATTCCGCTCCTTCCATATATACCACAAAAATAATCTGAATCAAAGTGTGACTGCCTTTAATTGGGAAGTCAGATAACTGGATGGGAATGAATTCAAATAAGTCAGGGATAGAACATATAGTGGGATATAATGGTCTCTTAATAAATGCATGCCATATAGATGTAGCAAAGAGACAAGAAATAAAAAGATGATTAGTGGTTTCCCCAAAACCTCTGCAAAAGGTACATATATCCAAATCAACCCAACCCCTTTTACAAAGGTAGACTTTAGTTAAAACCTTATTGAATAATACCAACCAGGAAAATAATTTAACCTTTAAGGAGACCCAACTGAGCCAAATTTCATTATGAAATTGAAATCTGATTTCACCATCATTTATAACATTGTAGCCTGATTTGACACTATAGTAGTTGGTAGAGGGGATCCATTCCAAAGTGTCTTCCTCAGGATATAGCGTTATGGTTCTTAGAATATCTGTAAGTATGTCAGCTTGGGATTGACTATTGTCTAAATTATCATATGAAGAAGGCTCAATAAATAATTTATTAAAATTTGCTCTATAAATTGCCACTGTTTTTGCTATTGAAGCATTTTTAAATTTAGCAAACTTAAAAAGATCTGGCAAATAATGTTTTAGTTTTTCTCCACACTACCATTTATTTTCCTAGAAAATAATACTGTTCCCATTTTTGACTTGGAATGTGGTGAAACTATTTAGAAAATTGAAGCAGTTCTTCATTTCTTGCCAAAGTGGAGATGATCTCACTGTTGAGGAATTTAGAAGTGTCCCAGGCCATGATCGAGAAAAATACCTAGCCTTTATAATCTCTTTCCACTTTAGGGAGTGTGAGTTAGAGAGTAGCTGCCATAACAGCTTTGATTTTAGGACTAAATTGAAACTTCTAATGTTTATAATTCCCCAACCATTATGAGCTTTGGGTCTGCAAAGCATTTTCCACTTAACCAGATGTAGAGTAGAGGAAGAAGAAGAACAGGATTTCCATAGGAATTTGCTCCTTAGTGTGTCAATTACTTTTTCCACCTTAGATGGCAGGTGTAGGACAGAGAGGTAGTAAGTAGGTATAACTGAGAGTACTGAATTTACCAAAGTAAGTCAACCACCAAGAGATAATTGCTTGGCTTTCCAAAGAGAGTTTTTTTGAGATTTTTTCGATCACTAGGGACCAATCTGAGACATTTGCCTTCCTATAATGTAATGGTAAACCTAAATATCTGATAGGAAGGGGGGATGTGGAACAACCAAGAATATGAGAGGATCTGATGGTGGATTCGTCACCAACCCCTACACCGGTGAGAGATGATTTCTGGAAATTTATCTTTAATCCAGAACAGGATTGGAAACAACATAGAATCCTCTTGATGTTAATTATATTTTCTTCAGTAGT
The DNA here is from genome assembly GCA_024699735.1 of Posidonia australis. Taxonomy (NCBI): domain Eukaryota; kingdom Viridiplantae; phylum Streptophyta; class Magnoliopsida; order Alismatales; family Posidoniaceae; genus Posidonia; species Posidonia australis. Next base: position 5,536 of record JAMKQA010021418.1, on the reverse strand, counting down.
TGCTAGAAATAAAATCGTGTCATCAGCATATTGTATATTAAGTATGTGTGGTCAACCATTAGGCAACTGAATGTCCGCAATCAAGTTGTTGTTCACAGCAATGGATAACATCCTATTTAGGATGTTAGTAACAACAATAAATAGAATGAGGATAATGGATCACCTTGTCTTAAACCATTAGAAGCTTTGAAAAATCTTTTGGGAGAGCCATTTATCAAAATAAAAAATCTGACTTGAGAAATGCACATCCTAATCCAGTTTGTCCATTTGGGGCCGCAACCTAAACCTGGTAAGGAGTCTAGTAAAAATTCTCAATTAACATTATCAAATGCTTTCTCAAAATTCAATTTTAGCACATACCCTAAGATGCCCCCACTTTCATAAAGTTTAGTGTTTCTTGAACCATCAAGAAACAATCTCCTATATATCTTCTAAGAATAAAGGTGCATTGGAAATTATCAATGACTTTATCAATAACAAGGGATAGTCGAGAAGTCAGAGTCTTAGTTATGATTTTGTACAGACTATTAAGAAGACTAATAGGCCTGAAGTCTCTAATACATTGTGCTTCCTCTAATTTAGGGATAAGGGAAATAAAGGTTTGATTAATGGATGTTAGAAACTCAATATCTGAAGAAGTATGTAAACTATCGAATATTTCAAGAATATCTAATTTTAAAAAAAATTCAAAAATGATAGAAAAAACAGAGAGAATCCATCAGGACTAGGGACCTTATCTCCGTGATTTAACATTTTTGAAAATTTCTTTTAGAGAAAAGATTACTTCCAAGTGGATGAATGTGTTGGTATGGTATCTTTATTATATATAATCTTAAGGTATCTATTTTGATATAAAGTTTGTAATAAAATCCTAGGCAAAGTAAAGTGGTACCTTTCTTGTTTGCCTTTTTTGGTATTGGGACGTCAATTGCCATCGTCCAATAAATTCAATGTTCCTTCTTTCTAGAAAACTGGAAACACGATATACATGCGCATGGTCAACAGAACTTGGAACTCCCAAAGCTTGTCAAATTTTGCTAGCTATGAAGACGTTAAAGTTAAAACCATGCATTGAACCCTAGATTAGTTTTTCATGTGTATTGCAGAAATTAATTTCGAGCAGACATCCGATTGATCTGGTACAAGTGAAAATGACTTGCATGGTTGCATGTAATTATTGAAAAACATCGAACCGTATACAGATATTTAAGAAATTAAATATTAGTACATCTAAAGTATTGATATTTATGTTTTGACAAGTTAACACGTCTCTTGCAGTTCACACGACTACTTGGAAGGGAGCTGGAGATCAATTTGCACTTCCCTACCTATTTAAATTTAAAAGTGACGTTATCATATTTCTGTCTAGTTTTCTTTCCAGTGCATAAGTAAAATACCTTGCCATCGCAAACAAAGTTACTGTGAGCAATGTAATATTGCATTGAAGTATTAAAGAAAGTTTGATTCAATAAAATTTACTAATCTTGTTTACGCAAATTGTTCAACAATTAAGGCAGTAACTAAGATTCCACTGCAACACCAAAACTCGTTTGACTCTTAAACCCCAAAACCCTAAGACAAAACTCCTATTCTTTTTTTAATCCTACTTTAAAAAAAAGGGGAAATTGACCATTCTCCTCCACTCCTCCCAGAAATCGAATCAAAATAAATTCTTCGTACCAACTGATCCAAGTAAACTTGCTTGCTCTTATTAATCGAATTAATAAGAAATAGAAAGCAAAAACAAAGAAGAAGAAGAATAATAATAATAATAAGGAAACTATAAATGGAGACAAATTTAGTGTAGGTGTCTACATCCAACATGCTTTTTTTTAAAAATAAATACATAGGGAAAAAAAGAAATGACCATATAAATATATTTATTAGATATCTATAAATACATAGGAAAATTTTCATTTAAATCAAGCAACTATTAACCCTTGATCTAAAGATCTTAAGATTCAACATGTTTTGTTAAATTCATACCGTTAAATTTTAAATTAAAAATTAACAATGAATATAACTAAGATTAGAATAAAACTTTAACACATAATAAATTATCTTATAAATTAATTAATCATATAATTAGATTTTTTTTTTTAAAGAGACATATAGGAAAAATTCTCTAGGCACCACAGGGACCATTTCTGACTATAAATACAAGCCATTAATTGTCCTTTCTTCCCTTCTTCAATCTTCTCTCTCAATCCCTCCCCCTCCCCCCCACCCGTCCCTGTCCCTCTCTCCCTCTCTCCCTCAAAACAGCAAAGAAAGCAACGATGAGCAAATCCCACAATGGTTATAAAGGTGAGGAACCCAAAAGACATCTTCCTCCTCTCCTCCACCCATTCCACAACAAACAAAACCCAACCACCCTCTTTAACTGTTGGTCGACGATTGGGAGCTCCGACGAGATAGAGTAAATGGAAAATCAAGGTATGTGTTGTTTGATGATCATTTCCCTATGATTTCCATCTCTATTTGTAGTGGAGCTTGTATACCTCCACCACCCTCTGCCTTCAAAACGACTCCATTCTCATTTACGTCGGTCATTTACATCAACAATAATCACCATTAAAACAGAGAGGAAACGGTCGACTGTTTCCTCCTCTTATCTGTAACGGTGGTCTTGATTGAACACCAGCTCACATCTCCCACTTGGTGATGAAGACCACGCACAAATTTCATGCAAAGTGATGTTAATCTTCTACTTCCACTATTCGTGAAGTGTATGATTTCAATTTTCCACTCCCACTATTCATGAGAATGTTCTTCATTTCCATTATCTATAGAAATATTCCGTAATCCCATTAAGTTCACAAACTTAATGAATCTTTCTGTTGTAATTCTCTTTGTCATAGGATCAGCAATCATATCAGATGTGGGTATATAACTCAGTTTTATTTCCCCACTTTTCACAATATCATGAATATAGTGATAATGTATATTAATGTGTTGTCCTCTTTTTGTATTTGCACCACTATGTACAAGACTTATTCCCGCTTGGTTATCACAATACATCTCTATTGAACCATTTATCAAGTTGAGATTTAAATCATTTATAAATCTCCTAATCCAAACAGCATGTGATGCAGCTATACTACAAGCAATATATTCAGCTTCCTGTGTGTATTTTGCTATACATACTTGTTTTTTACTTCCCCAAGATACAACTGCACCTCCAAAGATGAATACATGTCCCGAAGTAGACTTCCCATCATCTTTGTCACCACCCAAATCTGCATCTGTATAACCAAGCAATTCAAGCTCATCCGCTTGATAAGTCAACTTATAATACAGAGTTCCTTTCACATATTTCATTATTCTTTTTACAGCTTTCTAATGTTTTGTTCCGGGATTACTTTGATACTTGCTGACTACACTTACAGTATGTGTCAAGTCTGGCCGTGTACACAACATGGCCTACATCAAACTTCCAACCACTTGGGGCATAAGATGCTCTCAAAGGTTCTTTCTCCTTTTCAGGACATTTGTCCTTACTTAATCTTTTTCTAAAAACATACAGTGTATGGGTTGAGGAGTAATTCTCCATTCCAAACCTTTTCAGCATTGTACGTAAGTATCTTTCCTGATTTATACTCAGTATTCCAGATCTTCGATCTCTAAGAATCTGTATTCCAAGAACATAAGATGCTTCTCCCATGTCCTTCATCTCAAACGTTTTGCTAAGTTCTTCCTTTGTGTTGTTCAACATGTCAGTATCATTTCCAGCAAGTAAAATATCATCCACATACAAGGATAATATAATAAACTTGCTCTCACTTTTCCTAACATATACACAATAGTCTAACTTGTTTGAAACAAATCTCATTTTGACAATCACATCATGAAACTTATGATACCATTGTCTAGAAGCTTGTTTCAAATCATATATTGACTTATTTAATTTGCACACTTTGTTTTTATGTCCTTTTACCTGATATCCCTCAGGCTGTGACATGTAAAATTCCTCCTGCAAATCACCATTTAGAAATACAGTCTTTACATCCATTTGATGTAATTCCAAATCCAAATGTGCAACGATAGCCAATATAATCCTTATAGAAGCAAACTTAACTACCGGAGAATATGTTTCTTGATAAACAATATTCGATTTTTGTGTATAACCTTTAACAACTAATCGGGCATTATACTTATTAATAGACCCATCAACCTTTAGCTTTTTCCTAAATACCCATTTGCATTCTATGGCCTTTCTGTCACTAGGTAAATCACATAATTCCCAAACATTGTTATTTTCCATTGCATCAATTTCATTATTCATGGTCTCAAGCCATAAATCTTTTTCCGTCGATTCAATAGCATCTTTACATTTCAAGGGTTCCATGTGATTTTCCTCTATATCTGCTATTAAGCATGAAGATTCACAAGAATACAAATGATAATCATTCATCCAAGTAGGTTGAGTCCTTATTCTTTTGTTGCTAATAAGCTTTACCGGTTCAATTCTATTTTGAGTTTGTTCATTTTGATTTATTATTCCAACATTTCCATTTAAATGCTCACTTTGATTTTCCCTCATATTTCCCATAGGTTCATTCACATTTTCCATATTTTGTTTCCCCTCAATCATAAGGTAATGTTCTAGGATATCATTGAAATAGTTATCTTCCACTAAAAGCAGTGGTTCTATTTCATTTTCCTTTTCTTTTAAGTTTTTAAGAAAAGTTGCATCCCTATATTCAATGATTCACTTTTCTTTATGGAAAAATCTATAACCAAAAGAATTTTCACAATAACCTCCAAATGTACACTTCAAGGTTCTAAAATTTAACTTATCCCTTAATTGACCAAGAATAAGTACATGAGCTACAAAACTCCATTTCCTCAAATAATGTAAATTGGGCTTTGACCCAGTCCACAATTCATAAGGTGTACTAGGTATAGATTTTGTCGGTATTCTATTTAACATATGATTTGTTGTAAGCAAAGCCTCTCCCCAAAAACTTTTGGAGAGTCCTGAATGTGACAGCATGCACCTAATAGAATTCATAAGAGTTCTGTTTTTCCTTTCTGCCACACCATTTTGTTGTGGAGTATAAGGCACTGTTGTATGCCTCTTGATTCCATGCATTTCACAAAACAGTTCAAATTCCTTAGAATTATATTCCCCACCTCTATCTGACCTTAACACCTTAATATTTCTTCCAACTTGTATTTCTTAAAATAAGTCAAAACTTCACTTTTATTACTAATTAGATAAACATGAGTATATCTAGAAAAGTCATCTGTGAAGGTCACAAAATATTCCTTGTGATCATATATTTTAACATTAAGTGGACCACATACATCTGAATGAATTAAGCCCAATAATTCATCTGATCTATGTCCTATTCCAAATGATTTCTTAGTCATTTTTCCAATTAAACAATGTTGACACTTATTTAATTCCATGTCATTAAAATGAGGTAACAAAGTCATTTTTACCATTTGTTTCATTTTATGCACATTAACATGAATCAATCTTAAATGTCATAATTCACATTCCGATAAGAAGCACAAGAAATAACCAGAA